>VDFB02119835.1:0-87293 GCA_007258455.2 Sequoia sempervirens | reverse complement strand
GAAATGGACTTGGAAAAGGATACAGAGATCAATTAAGGTCTCACCAACTGAGCAAGCTCCCGCCGAAGTGAAAATAGAGTTCGCCAAGTGGTTTGAGTTCACCATGTTGTCACAGCGAATGAGGATGTCTTAGTGAAGTGCGATGTCAACGGAGAAAAGGAAGAAGCTTCGTTGTGACACCCTGACTTTCTAGTAGAATGTTTCCCTGATAGAGCAGAATGTGCACGGTAAAGGGTCTTCCCAATGGCGTTTGTCTTAGCGACCATAGAGGCAACATTGGTATGAGTTTTGAAGCTCAATAAAGACTCTCATCGATATTTCCATGTCTTTCCAATAGCTGTAGAGAGACATAATCGCATTGGTGAGACACTTCCACTGTCTCACCGAGATGCGATTTTGACTAAAAGAACTCTTGGCCATAGTGGAATTTGCGTAGAGTTTACTCGACCAATCAGAGAGACCTAAAATCAAGCCGTGGCAGTCTGACCAAGAGGAAGATCAACCAAATGAAAAGCAATGTGTATTTGTTCTGAACTCAGGGACATTCAATGCAGCTCTTCGGTGGGAGATTCAAAGATGGACACGAGGCTCAAAGATGAATGTGGTAGCTACAAAATATTTGAGGGCTTCTCCAAGATGTTTCTTCACTGACATAGGCAACAGGACATGCAGGGTGTAGCATTAAATTTCATCAAAAGATCAGAGGGAGATTTATCCTGAGGGGAGATATTTTTGTAAGCCCTGAGGGGTCGGCCTCACTCTTGTATATAAGGCTTTTTTGCCTTTCTGTAAAGGAGTTCGGGGAATGCTTTTATGAAGTTTGTGACTTCTACAGTCCTCTCTCGAATTAGTAGGATTATGTAACTTGTTTGGAGCATGTTATATAAAGTTTACCTTGATCACTATTGATATTCAGATTTCCATCTTGTTCTTGCAAAGTGTTGTGCATTTCAGGTTCATGATCAAGTTATTTTTGTGAATTTCTTTCATTCCTTCATAACTTTATCTTGTGTTTCATGCTTTCCTTTGCAAAAGTATCATTATACGAATTACAATTGTGTTCATTTAGTCACACATAGATTATGATCTGTGAAAATATTTATTTCCTCTCATTGTTCATTGTCAATATTCAAGTGTAAATTGAGTATCTCATTGTTCCTATCATTTCAGTGCATCACCTTAGAATTTAGCTTTATTTTATGCATTCCTTTTCCCTTTTCCTTCCCATATTGATAGTTTAGGTGACACCAAAGGAATCCAGCCTTCTTCGAAGGTTGACCTCTATCCACAAGTGACCCATAGCTTTGGAGGTCTTCCCATGTTACACTGAGGCGTTGAACATCAGGTGATAACAGTTTTATTGTAGAAGGGTTTGAAAAATTGCATTATTGTTAATTTGCAAAATGATAATATATGTTGCTCTCTATTGACCACCTTTAAGTTGCTATTCTCTATTGGCATTTGATGTCATATGCATTTAGGACAGTCATTGATGCATTTGTGACTGTCTTTTAATGCACTTATTAATTATATGTTTGCTTTAGTGAAGAGATATGTAAGACTAGTGAAGGAGAAAAAAGGGAAAGGATTCATTAAATATTGTCAACTTAAGAAAAGAACAACATTGGTTGTTGGTGCATTTTTTGGTTTTCAATCTTCTCTTTATTTTCTATTTCATAGATTTCTTGGATTCTTATATGCTACATGTTTTATATAAATTATGTTTATATATATTTGAAATTTATATATAGGATCATCGAGATACGAGAAAGTAGTGAAAGATGGGCCACATCACCATTGTAGGACCTTCAATCAATCTACTTATAGCATGCATGAAGGTGATAATAGATCTAGTCAGAAGGTGTATGTCTAACATTATTCAGTTATTGGTCTTTTAATGATTTTTATGTGAGTCCATGTCTAAAATTGTTAGGCTTTTGTAGGTTTTTTGTGAACCAAAATCTAGTGAGAGTACACAACCACGGAGAGGCTACTACCCATGTGTTTTCAAGGGAGCAAGAGATGTACATGTTTTGAAGCATTTTGGAATGCAAATAACTGGGCCACCTGAGTGGATTGGAGAAAACAAATTGGGCAGCAACTCCTTTTGTTTCTTATTATACAATATATTTCATTATCTAGGATGCAAATGGAATGATTATTTACCTGTATGTATTGCTATAAGTATTGAGAAATGGGAGGATTTTCAAGATGTTCTTCCATCACTATTGTAATATTTGTTATTGACTTAGTGTATTTTTTGATATACAAAAATTATGAGAAATTAATACATGCAAATGTGTATATTCCTTAGAAGATTCCTCAATTAAATGTGTATATTAAATTCAAAGTTAGTTGTAATGGTTTATGGTTTACATTTAAAGTTTTCTTGAAAGAAAAGCATGTGGATTTATGATAAAATCTAAAACAATTCCTTCTATTGTACAAAGGCATATTTTCTTTCTCTTCTATAAACCATAGAACTCGTTTTTGATGTAGAGGAAGGACAATCAACATGAAAATAGACCCAAAAGGAAAATCATTCTTACATGTTCTTCATAATTGCTCCTAAATGCACTTTTCGTAGACCTAGCAATGAACCTACTTGGAGACCTTGATTCAAAACAATGTAAAGATAGTGTGAAAATCATGGTAGACTTGTCTAAGGGAATTGAATGGTCATAAGAAAAAATTTGTGGAGACTCAACAATGCAAAAATTCATGGGGCTTACAAGATTTGTGTTGTTCAAACTAGGAAAAGAAACATTAATGGCCTAAAGCCAAATCAATAAAGATTGCTTCAAACCCTCAACCACTGAATTGGAGACCTTCGTAGAACATTTCAAAGGTGTTTCCATCAGGTATTCACTACTAAGACTCATTCAAAGCACCGACTTTCTTGGACACTAGCACCTTGCTTATGATTGCAAAAATAGTCCTCTTGGGACAGTCATAAAATGACTTGTATTAACCCTTCTAAAATACTCAAAACCCCAAGGTATAGGTTTGCAAGACCTCTCCACATATTCCTAGTTACACCTTCACCAACCACAAAGAACCCAAACCACTCCTTATTTCACTCAAAAATCACAAAAAAAACTTTCTTCAATTCATTCCACATTTGAAAATAAACTACAACCATGCTTCCATGATGCAGAGGTAGGGTTTACTTGGTTTCAACAACAACAATGGTTAAAGGCTTCTAGGAATCCAAACATAGTTGACCATTCAATGGCTTGGTTATGGATTTTTCTTATGAATTCTTGGAATTATTGAATTGGATCTTCCTATGTCATGATCATACTTTTCAAATGTGACTCAGAGGGAAATGACTCATTCATGTGTGTTGGCATCCTACTAGACACAACAAACTACCTTTTGAAAGTCTCCTTAGGATAGTATACTCTAGGCCTTGTCAAATAGTCCCATAGGATAGTCAGTATAAATGCAAGGGAATGACCTTTTAAAGGCTTCCAACTTCTTGAAACAGGGCTACAAGGCTTCCATTACATCCATTCTTCATCCTTGCTTCACAAATGCACTTCAAACATGTTCTAAGGAACGTAGGGTCAAAACTGCCTTGTATAGTCCTAGTAGGACAATCACATCAAATTGACACAAACTTCTTATCATGGATCAACTACTCATTGAAACAAGTCTATAGGACCTTGGCACACATTCCAACACCTTCTCTAATTCCAAACCAAACCCAATCATGCCTTGATCCACCCAACTTTCTTTTCAATGAATACACAATTTGATTTTCACTATGAAATGCAACAAACTGTCATTAATAACTTTTACAAAACACCTAATGAAGCCAATCGCTTCGATGAGGTTGAAGATAACATAGTTACAAAATTTTCCTCAAATTTTTACAAAGATCTAATAGTGGAAACAAATTTATGACATTTTTTCCAAAACAAATAACCCTAGGTAGGGTTTCAGGCGAGTTTTAGTAAATTTACAATAACTATCAAAATACTTAATGAAAAGAAACCAAACCAAATGAAAATGAAATTTAGTTCATCAATATATCAAACAAGACCAATCTCAGGACTGTACCAATCCATACCATGCAATGGAGAAGCAATATTGCAAAAAAGAAACATAGAAATAGTTTCCACATTGATTCAAATTTCATTCAAATCTTCAACCAACCCACCTCCAACCCTTTGGTCATGCATACAAATCATATTTATGATTGTAAAAATAAGAAACAACTCCTAATCAACCCTCAACTAACTTCTAACAACTTTTCAAAAAGTTGACATTACAATAATAAAAAGTTGTCATTGACAACATTGACAACAATTGAGCAATTTTTGTAACTTTTACACAAATGACATAAAACTTTGCAAAATGACCTCAAATGATGGAAATTGGTCAAAAATGACCTTATTAACATGAAACAACATAGAACAAGACAAAAAATCATACTTTCCCTCATGTAGGCATCAGGTCTTGAGGGTGCTCTTGCACCATTATAACCTATTCGTGCTTTTTCCTGCCATTTACAATTGATTCCAATGATTAGGAATTGTTTTATTGATTGCATGTAACCTTTACCTAATTTTTGACAACTTACTAAAAATGCATGACAACATTTCTTGCCCATTTGGCAACTTTTTGTAACTTTTAAATCAACAACCCTCTAATCACACTAAAGTGGATTACATGATTTCACATGGTCATGAATGACCTTAGGAAACTCCTAAACACATCAAAAAACTCCTAAAACCAAAATTACATAGAATACCAAAAGGGTGGAACAAAATGAACAGTTGGGGCAACAATATTTTAATACCCTCCAACACCTTTAACTACTTTGAAACATTCTTCAACCAATAAATCTCTCTAAACAATCACTTGGTATTTGGTGCTCTTTTCAACCAAAATTACATAGAATACCAAAAGGGTGGAACAAAATGAACAGTTGGGGCAACAATATTTTAATACCCTCCAACACCTTTAACTACTTTGAAACATTCTTCAACCAATGAATCTCTCTAAACAATCACTTGGTATTTGGTGCTCTTTTCAACTTTGGCAACATAGTCGCATGGCCAATAGCACAAACAAAGGATGGAACAACATAAGCACATACCAAGTGAATGCAATTAGAGTCAAAAGGTCAATGGAATGGACTTCCAAGTAAATTTTTTCAAGACACTTCATTTGAAGCAAGGAGATTTCCAACTTTTCCAAGGATTTACACATGTAATAAATATTTTTTCAGTAAACTTTTAGCTTATTTAAGTGAGGCATTAGTTTTTGCTTTGAGCTATGTTCAATCGATAGAATCCCTTACGAGTCCAAAGTACAAAATGGCTACAAACTTCGAAGGGTTGTTACTAGGACATTGTGAAACTTAGAAACTTCCCATTTGAGGCTATGGGATCATATTGGGACCCTCTACAATAATATCTCTTGATTTTTGCTATCCTAGAGGCATTTTCTCATGGTGGCGACATTTTTCTTGGGGAAAAAGTTGTTAAATGCAAGTAGTACAAAGTAGCAAAGTGGTGAAACTTTTATTTTGTAACTCTTGTGACCAAACAAACCATTCCAATGCATCTGTATGGGTACATTTAGGCTAGGCATGGTCCTCTTTCACACCCAAACATGTCGAATCACTCTGAGCTATGTTCAATTGACATAATCTCTTAAGAGTCCAAAGTGCAAAATGGTTGCAATCTTTGATGGGATGTTACTCAGACACCGTGATGCTTAGAAACTTCTTTTCTGAGCCTATGGGTTCATGTTGGGCCCCTCTACAATAACCTCTTTCATTTTTTGTTATCTTAAAGGCGTTTTCCTGTGGTGACAAATTTTTATTTAGAGAAAAAGTTGTCAAATACAAGTAGTTGAAAGTTGTAAAGTGGTGCAACTTTCATTATGCAACTCATGTGACCGAATAAACTTTTCTAATACATCCAGGTAGGTAATTTTATGCTACGAACGATCCTCTTTTGCACCCAAACACATCGAATTGCTTTGAGCTACATTCAACTGGCAAAATCCCTTATGAGTCCAAAGTGTAAAATGACTGCAATCTTCATCATGTTGTTACTTGGATACTGTGATGCTTAGAAAATTCTTGTTTGAGTCTATGGGATCACATTGGGCCCCTCTACAATAATCTCCCTCGGTTTTCACTATCTCAGAGGTGTTTTCCTATGGTGGCAAATTTTCACTTGGGAAAAAAGTTGTCAAATGCAAGTGTTGAAAGTTGCAAAGTGGCACAACTTTTGTTCTACAACTCATGTGACCAAATGAACTAAATCGAAACGTCTGAGTGGGAATTTTTATACTAGGTATCATCCTATTTTGCACCCAAATATGTTGAATCGCTCTGAGCTACATTCAACTAGTAGAATCCCTTATGAGTCCAAAGTGCAAAATGGTTGTAATCTTCAGCATGTTGTTACTTGGATACCGTGATGCTTAGAAACTTCTCATCTGAGCCTATGGGAATATGTTGGGCCCATCTACAATAATCTCTCTTGGTTTTCACTATCTTGGAGGTGTTTTCTTATGATGTAAAATTTTCACTTGGAAAAAAGTTGTCAAATACAAGTGTTGAAAGTTGCAAAGTGGCACAACTTTCGTTCTACAACTCATGTGACCAAATGAATTAATTTAACACGTCTGAGTGGGTAATTTTATGCTATGCATGGTCCTCTTTCACACCCAAACATGCCAAATCACTTTTTGCTACATTCAACCAATAGAATCCCTTATGTGTCCAAAATGCAAAATGGTTGCAATCTTCAGTATGTTGTTACTCAGATACCATAATACTTAGAAACTTCTTGTCTAAGCCTATGGGATTGTGTTGGGCCCCTCTATAATAATTTCTCTCTATTTTTGCTATCATAGAGGTGTTTTCTTGTGGTGGTGAATTTTCACTTGGAAAAAAGTTGTCAATTGCAAGTAGTTGAAAGTTGTAAAGTGGTGCAACTTTCGTTCTGCAACTCGTGTGACCAAACGAACTATTCTGATGCATCTGGGTGGGTACGTTTATGCTAGACATAGTCATCTTTCACACTTGAACACATTGAATTGCCCTGAACTATATTTAACAGGTAGAATCCCTTAAGAGTCCAAAGTGAAAAATAGATGCAATCTTAATATTCTATTATTTGGATACCACGACGCTTAGAAACTTCTCATCTAATCCTATCAGATTGTGTTGGGCCCCTCTATAATAATCTCTCAATTTTCACTATCTCGGAGGCATTTTCTTGTTGTGGTGACTTTTCACTTAAAGAAAAAGTTACCAAATGCAAGTAGTGCAAAATTGCAAAGTGGTGCAACTTTTATTCTACAACTCGTGTGACCAAATGAACTATTCCAACACATCCAAGTGATTAAATTTATGCTATGCATGGTTCTCTTTCACACCTAAACATGTTGAATAGATCTGAGTGACATTCAACTGGTAGAATCCCTTATGAGTCCAAAGTGCAAAATGGTTGCAATATTTAGCATGTTGTTACTTAGATACCATGACACTTAAAAAATTCTCATTTGATCCTATGGGATCATGTTGGACCCCTCTACAATAACCTCTCTCAATTTTTTCTATCTCGGAGGCATTTTCTATGATGGAAAATTTTCACTTGGAGAAAAAGTTGTCAAATGTAAGTAGTTGAAAGTTGCAAAGTGGTGCAACTTTCGTTCTACAACTTGTGTGACCAAAAAAATCATTCCAACATATCTAGGTGGGTATTTTTATGTTAGGCATGGTCCTCTTTCACACCCAAACACCTCAAATCGCTATGAGCTACATTCAACTGATAGAATCTCTTATGAGTCCAAAGTGCAAAATGACTTCAATCTTTAGCATGTTGTTACTCGCATACCATGATGCTTAGAAACTTCTCATTTTAGCCTATGGGATTGTGTTGAACCCCTCTACAATAACTTCACTCATTTCTCACTATCTTAAAGGCATTTTCCTGTGGTGGTGAATTTTCACTTGGAAAAAAAGTTGTTAAATGCAAGTAGTTAGAATTTTCAAAGTGTTGCAACTTTCATTTTGCAACTCGTGTAACCAAAAAAATTATTAATGTTTCTAGATGGGTACGTTTATGCTAGGAATGGTTCCCTTTTGCACCCAAATGCATTGAATCTCTTTGAGCTACATTCAACCGACAAAATCCTTTAAGAGTCCAAAATGCAAAATAGTTGCAATCTTCAACATGTTGTTACTCGGATACCGTGATGCTAAGAAACTTTTCATTTGAGCCTATGGGATTGGATTGGACCCCTCTACAATAAAATTTCTCAGTTTTTTCTATCTCAGAGGAATTTTCCATGGTGACAACTTTTTGGTTGGGAAAAAAGTTGTCAAGTGCAAGTAGTGAAAAGTTGCAAAGTGGTGCAACTTTCTTTCTGCAACTCGTGTGACCAAATGAACTATTCCAACATGTTTGGGTGGGTACGTTTACACTATACATGGTCATATTTTTCACCCAAACATGTTCAATCACTCTAAGCTACATTTAACCAGCAGAATCCCTTAAGAGTCTAAAGTGCAAAATGACTACAATCTTTGACAGATAGTTACTTGGACACCGTGATGCTTAGAAACTTATCATCCAATCCTATAGAATCATGTTGAGCCCCTTTATAATAACCTTTCTTGGTTTTTTCTATCTTAGAGGCATTTTCCTGTAGTGGCGAATTTTCACTTGGAGAAAATGTTGTCAAATGCAAGTAGTTGAAAGTTGCAAAGTGGTGCAACTTTCATTTTGCAACTTGTGTGACCAAAAAAACTATTTTGACATGTCCAGGTGGGTACTTTTATGCTATACATGGTCCTCTTTTTCACCCAAACACATTTAATCGCTTTGAACTACATTCAACTGGAAAAATCCCTTATGAGTCCAAAGTGCAAAATAGTTGCAATCTTCAACATGTTGTTACTTGGATACCGTGATTCTTAGAAACTTCTCGTTTGATCCTATGGGATCCTATTGGGTCCCTCTTCAATAACCTCTCTCAATTTTCACTATCTTACAGGTGTTTTCCCGTTATGGTGAATTTTTATTTGGTGAAAAAATTATCAAATGCAAGTAGTGCAAAGTTGCAAAGTGGTGTAACCTTCATTCTGCAACTCATGTGAGCATAAAAACTATTCCAATGTGCCCAATTCAGTATGTTTATGTTATGCATAGTCCTCTTTCACACCCAAATGTGTTGAATCTTTCTGAGCTATGTACAACCGACTGAATCCGTTAAGAGTCTAAAGTGCAAAATAGTTGCAATCTTTAGCATGTTGTTACTACAATACTGCAATACTTAAAAAATTCTTGTCTAAGCCTATGGGATCTCATTGGGCCCCTCTATAATAACCTCTCTCAATTTTTTCTATCTCTGAGGCATTTTCCAGTGGTGGTGACTTTTCGCTTGGGGAAAAAGTTGTTAAATCCAAGTAGTGCAAAGTTGCAAAGTGGTGCAACTTTCATTCTACAACTCGTGTGACCAAATGAACTATTCTAACACATCTAGGTGGGTATGTTTACACTATTCATGGTCCTTTTTCGCACCTAAACATACTGAATCACTCTAAGTTATGTTCAACTGGACAAATCCCTTAAGAGTCCAAAATGCAAAATGGTTGCAATCTTCGATGGGTTGTTACTTGGACACCATGACACTTAAAAACTTCTTGTCTAGGGTTTTGGGATCACATTATGACCCTCTACAATAACCTCTCTCAATTTTTGGTATCTCAAAGGAATTTTCTCATGGTGGTGACTTTCGCTTAGGGAAAAAGTTATCAGATTCAAGTAGTGCAAAGTTGCAAAGTGGTGCAACTTTCATTCTGCAACTCGTGTGACCAAACGAACTATTCTGACGCATTTGAGTGGGTATGTTTATGTTAGGAAAGGTCCTCTTTTGCACCCAAACATGCCAAATCACTCTGAGCTATGTTTAGCCAGTCAAATCCCTTATGAGTCTAAACTATAGTTGTTGTCACCGAATAGTGCACCCTTGTTGAGATGAAAAGCTCAGGCTACTAGTGAAACATTGGATCTGAATATTCAATATCCATGATGTATGGTTTTTCATTCTCTAGAGTTATAAAACATGATGTGGCAGCAATTATAGGACCATGTTTCCCAATGATTTGTCATGTTATTTCATGCATAGAAATGGAAGGAGGTTTTTAACTTATTTAAATGATGAATATGGGTGATGCATCTAAAAATAAATCTTATATTGTTGTTCATACACATCTAATATCTTTAGAATATCATTAAAACTAACCTATGCATTGATTTCATTTAATGAGATGTCAAGTGTTGTGATATTAGTGGATGGAAATAAATTTTGGTTGTTGGATCAACAACTATCATGTGTTTTGATGCATGTTCATACAAGTTCATAGAGGTATATATACCTGTGAGGTTTGAAACATCCACTTGTTTTATAGATGAAAATGCAATGATTGCTAAGCTTTAGAATCAAAACCATTAGTTGTTGGATTCCAATCTCAGCCATGAATTAAAAGCAATACATTTTTCTATGATATTTTTTTATGGGAAGGACTAGAAGCTCTTACAATTCATTTGAAACCTTTTGGTGTTAAAGTCATTTCTACTAGACAACAATAGAACTCAAGAAGCATGGACCATACACCCAAATACATGAAGTATACACATGAATCATGAAGAATACACATGAACAGATGAATTACATTGGAAGCATAAAGCATACATGTGAATACACACAATATACATGAATTATACACATGAATAAGTGAAGCATACATATGAATAAGTGAAGCACAAGTAATTGAATCATTGCAAAGGATATAAACCACTAGGAATGGATCTTATTTACACAATACACATTAGATGGAGCTTATTGAGCAATTGACAATAATTAATTAAGCATTAGATGTAAACAAAATCCATGCCTACAACATTCAAGCATACAATTTACACAATACTCATGATAACATCATTCAAGAATGGCAATAGAAAAATAATATTTTCTTTAATCAAAAGGTCATAAGGCTATATACAATGATATATATTAATAAAAGCATATACAATATATCCAAAAAATCCATACAAGCTTAGTACAAAAGAGCCATATGGACATAAAATGTCACATATATATCCATAGTGCAAAACATATGTTCCATAATGCCACATAGGCATACAACAAACGACCCTAATACATAGTCAGTTCCCTCTAGGGGAAAGAAAAAGATCTTGTGTTTCCCTTGAAATTTGACTTGATCGAGTCCCTGTTGGCTCTCTCATTTTTTGAACATGCTCACTAGTCCTCCTCTCTTCACTCTATACCTTCAACTGATACAATAAAAAGTAAAGATGTTAATACATAGAAATTGAATTATGGAATGACATATAACAAAATATAATCGCTTACCACATACATATAGTCATCATGCATATTTACAACATTACCACATCCATGATCTAGAGTGACAACCACCTGTAGCAACCATCAAGATGGAAATTAAACTACATAAAAGTAAAATGAAATTTTTCTATAATATACCATAAAAGAGAAAATATAATGTTAAATCAACTAATCTGTTGCATATCTCTTTCTAAGGATCAGAACCGGCTATTGTTGTAGCAACTCCATGGTCCATCATGCCACAAACATCACTAGGGTTGTCTAATGTCAACAGCTGCAAATGAAACAACATATCTAATAGTAATATAAAGAAGTTTAGGTAATCCCTTTATAACTGTCATAAATGAAAGAGTAAATGGTTGGCCTCAGTTGAGACTACAGTATAGTGCTTATAGATCACATAATGGTGAAAGTACTGTCCATTGGGATAGTCCAAACTCTTGTAATGCTAAATTTTAGTTCTCATTGAGATTCAAATTGCATATGTTGATGAACTAATGTTAATGAGGACATGTTGTCAACATAGTGATAATGCCACAATGAAGTTCACATGAATGAAGTGAGGATTACTATGTTATTAGAAACTTTCAAAGGGATAATAGAACATACAATGAATTAGGATGTGTCTAGAGTTTTACTATAGCACATGAAGTTGGTTGTTGAGGTGTGCAACAATAATGGAGAAGAAAAATTTGGTCAATAATGAGTGGAAGGAAAGATTGCTTCTAAATGGTTTATAGGATAAAATTTTGATGGAGGTGCTATAGCATAGAAGGGATAAAGAGACAAGACCAATAGGGGATTATGGAACATATGGCGAAATAATAGAGGGTACACTGGGATGGGAGTTGAATGTGATAATGGAACATCGGATGGACTAGAATAGATTAATGGGATGGGCTAGGATGGGATAACAAAATATAGCATGAACTATTAGAGGTTAATGGGATGGGATTAGGAGGGAATAAAGGAACATAGGGTGAATTAGGGAAATATAATGGGACAATACCAAGAGGGGATAATGGAGCATAAGGTGAAATAAGAGAGGGTAATGGGATGGGAATAGAAGGGGTTAATGGAACATAGGATGGACTAGTATAGATTGATTGGATGGGCTAGGATGGGATAACAAAATATAGTGTGGATAATTAGAGGTTCATGGGATGTGATTAGTAGGGAATAATACAACATAGGGTGAATTAGAAGGTGTCTAGGGTTTAACTATAGTACATGAAGTGTTAACTTGACCTGTTTGTAGTAATAATAGAGAAGTGTCATCTAGGATGAACATGGATAAAGATGGTATAACATAGAATGGATTAAGGAACATCTAGGGTGAAATAATAATGGGTACAATAAGATGGGAGTAGAAGGGTATAATGACACATAGGATGGACTAGAAGATATTAGTGGGATGGGCTAGGAGGGGATCATGGAAAATAGGGTGAACTATTAAATTTCAATGGGGTGGGATTAGGAAGGAATAAAGGAACAAAAAATGAACTAGGAGAAGATAATGTGACACAATCAAGAAGGGATGATGGAACATAGAATGGACTAGTAGAGATTAATTAGATGACTTAGGGTGGGATAATAAAACATTTTTAAGGTGAACTATACTAGTGGTTAATGGAAAGTAATTAGGAGGGAATATTAGATCATAAAGTGAATTATGCGGTGTCTAAGGTTTGAATATAGGACATGAAGTGGGAACTTGAGGTGTGTAGTAATAATGTATTAGATATTTCGTCAATATGAGTTGAAGGAAAGGTTTCTTGTAACACTATGTGTATAAGATGAAATATGGAGGAAGGTGGTATAATATAATTATACCCATAATAAATTTTTGCTTCAATAAGGCATTTTGCTGAAAATGAACTAAATCATGCAAAATTGTTGTAAAAAAATTGTTTTAGGTCAAACAAAACATAGGCTTTTGTGAGTTTATGTCAAGGAAGATAGTTGCAAAATTCTAAAAATTTGAAAATTAGGGTTTCAAACTCCTATTTTTAGGAAAAACCCTAAAAATAGGACCTTTCCAAAATTAGTTGAAAATGATTTTGATAGGATAAATTGGCTTCACAATCACACTAGTCAAGTCAAGATCACCAAAAAGTTTGTTTTACTCTAGTGAGTCTATTTTCATTTTTTAGGAGAAAAGTCAGGACCTCCACAACCATTAATGGCAAATGGCCAGTGCCAAGTTTCAAAATTTAAGCCTCAAAAGCTTCAATAAAGAATCCATGGTGAAAAATGTTTGAAAAGATGCTCCATGATGGAGGGGATTTTCAAAGGTCAAAAATGCTAAAAAATTTCTAAGTCTAGAAGATGCATGCCTTGCTACCAGAAATTTGTTACACAATCAATGCCTTGGTAAATTTTTCAAGCACTCGTACACACAACATGGTGAAAGAAATTGCTATGGTGAACACGTTTGCATTATCAACAATGGTGATCAAGTCAGTCAAGCTACAACGGTAAACATTGAGTGCAAAGAGGTGAAGATATTAAAGGAAATGATGAAGCTGCAGTCAAAAGAGGACCTATTGACTAGGGGCACCCATAAGTTCAAGAGGTCAAAAGAAGTCATCAAGTCTTGCCAAGATAGTAATCTCCTTCATAATTTTGTTGGCTTTCCAATGCATCATCAAGTAGGTTCACCCGATTCATCGATCACCGAAAACAAAGGTGAAGACAAAAGATGTTGAATACAAATAGCATCAAAGATAGCAATCAAAACATATAAAAAAATTTCCCATGTAGCTCAAGGGTGCCCAAGAATGAGACTATCCAAATGTTAGTTTTTGGGTAAGGTCATCTCCAAGTGATCTCCCTGACATCAGCTTAGATTCACAATGAACTTATTCACCATTCTACAAGATACATCAAACAATGGAAGTTGTTGTTCATTTGAACACATAAAACAAAGGGTAAATTGATGGACATCAAGGCAAAAGAGATCCTGTTGGCTAGGGTCACCCATCTAGGCAACCAAATGAAGTTGTTTACAATTTTTTTCTACAAGGCATCTACTCAACATCCTTTTAGCTTTGTGATCAATCTAGTTGTGATTTCATAGGAATTTTCAAGCATTCACAAATGAAGATCAAGCAGAAAACACCAAAGGTAAAGGAAAGATGAAAGACATGCAAAAATTGGTTGTCAAGGAAAATGCATCTCCCTAGAAATAGGTGCCCAAATTTTTGGGCAATCAAATGCAATCTATAAGCTCAATGACCTCCAGGATAACCTTCTTCATTTTGATCAATCTCAACAATAACACGGTTAGTGAAGACAACAAACAAATCAAACATTTGATGATAGAGAGAAAACTGGGGTGGTTCATGAAAGTTTGCAAACTAAAAATAACAAGTCAAAAGGTCAAAGGAACCCCTGCAAGCCAAGGGTTCCCAAGCTTTTGAGACACCTAAATCAACTTTCAGGATTTACAAAGCCAGTCATTCTTTCCAATACTGAACTAGTTATCCATCCCATATTTTAGCAAGATCGTCAAACTCATCAGTCATCAGTGATCTCAAATTAAATCATTAACAAGTTTGTAGTATTTATCATTGCAATTATTTTAAGTGGATGTAAAATTTTAGATCATATCAACATCTCATAATAGTGGGTAATTTGATAATTACTTTTACATATACATAAAATTAGCATACTTATCTTTAGTAAAATTTATATAAAAAACATCAAAAATATCATTATCAAGAAGTTTATTTTTTATTTATTTATTTGAGAATTATATATAATTTTAAGTCCCTCTTATGTAAAACTGTATATTTATAAAGAATTATATAGGAAGGAGATTATATTATGCAAGTGAATTAAAATTTGAGTGAAATTTGTGATGGAAAATCCAAGGATTAGATCGAGGAAGTACATGATCAAATGGGAATAAGACAAAGGAAGAGAAAAGTGGATGAAGGAACATTTACTGAACAACAACCCATGGAAAATATTGATGATCAAGGTGACATACAGGTACAAGAACAAACTAAACCTAGTAATAGAAAGTTTTTGGACTATGGTATGGAAAATATGATGGAGATGGATGAGGATTCTCTTTTCAATAATATTTCATCTGAAGATATGTTATCTGAAAGAACATTAAAATTACACTCTAAAAAAATATGGGATGAAGTTTTTGAAGAAAAAACTCTAATTGGAAGAGCACAGTTAGTTGCAAAGTTATTTAGATGAAAAGAAATGACCCATGTTTTAGAGTTGTTAGGGGTTTATAATAGGAAAATTTCATCATTTTTAAAACAAACAATTGTTGAAAACTTGCAAGAAGTATTGGAATGTATTGAAAATAAGAGTCGATCTAGTGATATAAGTGTTGCACGTAGAGCATTGATGACTATAATTTCTAGTAAGAAATTATCACATAGAAGACAAGTTCAAGAAATTTTTGAATTACTAAATATTTCTAGGAGAACTGTTCAAAGGTATATTGAAAAGAGAAATGAAATAGATGGAAAATTTGAGAAAATTTGGGTAAATATTTGTAGGGTTCCCCAAAAAGATAAAATTTTAGAAGATGTAAAGAAACAAGTGGTTGAATATAGGACCACCCACTCTCATGTTTCTTCCAATAGAAGCGATACCATAGAAATAATAGGTGAATATGGTACAAAAATTTCTCATCCAAAATATTTTATAGATACAACACAAAGTGAACGTTTTGAAGCATTTAAGCAAGAATTTTTAAATGTGAAGATTTGTCAAAGGATGTTTGAAACACTACGACCATTATTTGTACATATAAATAAAGTATGTGAAACTTTTTATCGAAATCATGTTGAATTTTATCTACACCTACAATCATATAGAAAAATCTATGGCAACAATTGATCAAAATTTAGCCATCCTTGGAAGCACAACACAATTTGTGAAGTCTCTTGTATGCGAAAAATTAGAAGATTTGGATGAATTCAATGTTCAGTGTATAAAAGTTGTATGTAATGATTGTGGAGATTTGAAGAATCTTTTACATGTTGACAATAATGAAATGCAAGTTACTTGGAAGATATTTGAATATGGGACATACTTAATGAAGTCAGGAGTTGAGCCCAAAAAAATTATTCTCAAAGAGAGTGGATTTCCTTACAATGAATTCATGAGTAAATTTCACCATATCATATATCCACAAATCCAACATTGTCATGGTGCAAGATGGAAAGCTAAGCAATTTCATGATTCAAAGAATTGCTTTCCACCAGGTTGTATTCTCTCTATTGTAGATTTCTCTGAGAACTATACATTTAGTCCTCAAACTAAGATTCAAAGTCAATATTATCATTCAGAGCAAGTAGCAATCTTTGTGCAAGTTTGCTATAGGCATGCCGAGTTAGTATTCAATAGAATACAAAGTACCAAAGATGATCGAATTATCATCAATGAGGTTCACTTTTATATCGGTGATGATACAAATCATGATAGAAGCTATGTAGCTCATTGTTTCAATTGTTTTTTTTGAAGACCTGAGACAACATGGCATAAATCAAGAACAACATTGGATATGGTTTGATAAATGTGCTGGTAAGTACATTTTTTATTTTTATTTTTTAAATTTATATTTACTTTTAAGTTTGAGACTTAAATTGTTTAATTTCTTATATATGTGTGTGTGTATATATATATACATATATATATATATAATTACTTTTTTGAAGATAATTTGGTTTGAGTGTTTAATTATTTGTAACTTCATAGGACAATTTAAGTCTACAAAAGCTTTTGTTTGGTTAAGTAGTCAACATGCTAGATGCAACACCAATTTTTTATGGAATTTTTATGGGAGTGGACATGGAAAAGGAGAGCACGATGGAGCAAGAGCATGTGTGAAGTGTGCACTTTGTTAACATGAACTTTTCAGTACAACTTTCACCATATTATATATATATGGAATCTATCTAGATATTTTTTAAAAGATTATCTATATATATTTAAAAACTAAATTAAATTCTTTTAAGTTCCTTGAAAGTAATAAGTGACAAATTGTGCCAATTTGTGTACTTACAAGTAATGCCATATGGAATGCAAATGAAATTGTTGAATGGTGCAAAAGTCATTTTTCCGCTCGTGACTCAAGATACAACACATGGTATTTTTGGGAAGTTATAGGTACATCTAGTCAAAATTTGTTAAAATTTTGAGTTTCAAAATTCAAGTGTACATGATTTCAAATTGAATTTTCAAATTTGAATTTATAGATATTGATTGATCAAATCCTTATAATTTTCAAAAAATTAATGGTATTAGAAGTTTGCATCAAATCATGACAACATGAAGTAGTAGGCCTTATGCAATTACTGTGAGAGAAAAATCATGTTTTTGTGTTGATTGCACTGAGGACAATGCAAATATTGTTCAATGTGAGAATATTAGAGATGGGTATGTTTCACAATGGGAAATGAAACAATTAATATCAATGCCTCATTTTATTGAAGATGACAATGTCAATATCTACGATCCTCTATATTCAATTAATTACGAACGTGTATCTGATTTAGTTGTTATAGGTATGGAAATTGATTAATTTAGTTAAAATTGATTTAAATATATTCTATGTTTAAGTAAGTTTCAAGCATGTTTATATTATTAAAAATATATTTACTTGACTTAAATGTATTTACTTTATGTATGTGGTGTGTGTACAGGAGATATTTCCATTGTTGTTGTAGATCTTGACAATGTGGAAGGTTTAGATTACTATCTACTAAGATGTACACAACCAAAAAGTAAATTGGTGGAATCGATGACAGATGATGATGGACAAGAGTATCCCATTGGATCAGTCATTATTGAAGGCACATATTATCAACAAATAAAGATAGATAAAAATGGTATTATATTTGTTGATTATATGCCAAAACAAAAGGTTCTACATTGCAGTCACTTAGTTTTGGCAACAAAAATAAATTTAGAAACTTTACCTAAAAGAGGACGTGCCAAACAAAAGTGGAGGTTGCCTATTGAAGATCATGAAAATATTTTAGAGATAATTAAAGATAGAGACGATCCAAATTTTATGTACCAGGAGCTTTAAGTTTTTTTTGGATATATATGTACATGTATGACTGGATATATATATATATATGTACACTCATACTTTTTATATATCTTAGAGATCTATATATTTATATTGATTAGACATGTGGCATGATTTAGAATGGGTTTTTTCCAAAGGCTTGGTTATTTATTTTTGTCCAATTGTATTTAAATAAATTTGTTCCATGACATGGAATTCTTAATTTAGTTCAAGAATCTTTGATTTCATAATTTACATTTGAAACCCCACTTTGAAAATATGTATGTTAGATCATATATGCTTCATACAAAACCTAACTTGACTTTAAAAATGTTTTCAAACATTTTTCCTAAATTCCTTTAAATCATCTATTTCCAATTGCATTTTTTATGTTGGACATGGAATTCTCTAGTTTTCTTTATTTTTTTATGTTACTAATGTGACATTCAATAATTTTAAATGATCATCCATTTTCATATCCTAATTACTAAATTTTCACCCTAATCATAATTATTTTCCATAATCATTCTAATTATCCACCTTATCTTAATCATACTCAATAATTTAATCCATAGATCATGTATCTAATCCATCCTATCTCATTCTAATCATCACATCTAATTCATCCATTTATCCTAATTATTCCATCTTAATCATCCATCATCATCCTTAATCCCCATCCTTCACCATCATCTTAATCTAATTTCACATTATCAACCTAATCCCATCCTAATCTAATCCATCTATCCTCATCCAAAATATAATCATTTATTATCCATCTAGATCCATCTCAGCCATACATGTCCAATCTCCATCCTTAATAAAAAATCATCACTTGAACATCAAAATTTGGTTAAGGTCTCAATCTCATTCATACATCATATAAGATCCTTTCGTCATCACCCAAAACTTTCATATAGGGACCTTATCCTTAATCCACTATCATCCATTTCAAATCTAATTTCCTAATAAAAAATCAAGACCTTAATTTTATTTCATCTTTAATCTAAACTTACTTAAGAACATTAGCCTATTTTAAGTATAGTTATCAAATCCAATCAACACTTTCTTAAGAACATTAGCCTATCATGTTACAAGTATAGAGAATCAACCTTAATCAAATCAAATCATTTTGAGGTCTTGGAAATTGACCCCAATCCTAATCCCATCCTCCATATTCATCCTCATAATTTATTCTTCTAATCACCCACCTTGTCCTAATCATCGGGTATATATTATCCAAGATCTTTATAGGCATTACATAAAATTTATTTTCTTTCATTTAGAGTAGAAACCATGATTTTCTATAACCTTTGGTATACATAACTTAAACATGTATCATTTTGTGAAGGTTAGATTGTATGGGTTCTCTTGGATTGGTCTTTCTTGTTCACCTTGGTGCATTGGAATATTCATTGTAGTGAATCATAGTGATCTGGTGTTTGGGGTGCTTGAGATAGCTATATTTTCACATCAATATTTGTTTACCATGTATAGCTTGAGACCACATGTGATGGGATCTTTGGTAATTATATATATGGATCGATCAATTTTTAATATATAGATCTGTCATGTGGATCTAGATATAGTTTATATTATGTGCATAACTTGAGATTTAAATATCAATTTCCAATTTCATAAATGTTCCATGGAATTCTTAAGTTCAAGAATAGAAATTTAATTTCATTTACATTCATCTCCACTTATAGCTCATCATCTAGATCACTTTCTTTGCATGCACAATCAAATTCATGTGTATTAAAGATTATATATGGAATTATTTTAAAGTTCAATTGAATATATTTGATTTCATTTATATTCAACTGGACACAAGTATAGCTCATCATCTAGTTCAAGAATTCTTTGCACATGCACATTCAAATTCATGTGTATTAGATTATATGGAATTCTTAAGTTCATGTATAGCATGATGTATGCACAATTTACATTTAACCTATAGTAACTTTAAAAATAAACATTTAGAGCTAAGAATTTAGGTTATTGGATCTATTTCCAATTGCATTTTTATGTTCCACTTAAATATAGCATAAATATAGATAACATATTTGCATTCAAATTTTTCTATATTTCTTGACCTATTTATTGGGACAAATTCATTTCTAATTAAAATTAATTATACATGTCCATCTTTTTAAATTTACAAATAGCAACCATTAGATAGTATGTCCAACATTTTGATTTCACGATGTAAATAGATGTACAATGTAAGTGTGAACAAACCATTTAAATAAATTTAAATAAAGGTACAAACTTGCTATTTATAAATAAAACCATAATAACATGCACAATGTAAATAGATGTAGCACTTGTGTTCAAACCATAATAATGTGTATAACAAACCTATTCAAACCATAAAACATAAATGTATGAATGTGATGTAAATAACAAGTATATATAGCATAGAACATAAATGTATGTAATGTGATCTACATAAATCATAAAAAGTATCTCCAACATAATAATCTGATCTCAAACCATAATATTGTAAAACATCTCAAAGATCTAGGGATATCTAGTTTGAATAGAACCATCAGATCTCTGGCCCGATCTCTCCCTCAACCCATGGCCTAATCTCTCCCTCGACCCATGGCCTAATCTCTCCCTCAATCCATGGGCTAATCCCTCTCCTAAACCAAGATGTCTAGATCCATGTCCTGATCCAAGCTCTCCTTATCCATGTCTTAGGCCTCATCCCAAGCCTTGCATGTGTTCAAGTGCACACATGTTTAAATTTAATTTTAAAATACATGTATATATATGTGTACATATATGTAAAATTATATAAATTTACAATGTAAAAGTTCAATGTGTTCAAACTTACATCAAATAATTAAATTTTTTATTATTTAAGTGTACCTCAGTTGTATATTGCACGGGATCACCATCATGCGCCAAATTTCCAAAGTCTGAAAAATCACCATACTGCTTAAAATTTTCAAGTACACAATTTCAATTAGGAGTTAAACAACTAGAATTTAAAATGCATTACATGTATACATACATAATTTTTTAGAAAACAATTATATATATATAAATTATTCAAGTACCTGTCATGCCTAATCGATGGCTCTACCAATGTCACTAAGATCACAAGAATGCAGAGACACCACAAGGGGATCTGTAGCATGTAGAGTATCAATGGCAAAAATAAGTTGACTATATGTGCCATGGACAAGATCAAGTGTCGCAGTAACCTCAACGCAACATGTAACATCTTGATGACCTGGACAAGCTAAAGGATCAATAGAAACATGATGTTCATGGGATCGTGTAGGCTGATGTGGAATATCCTTTATAGTTTCCACCCCGTGACTCATATGTATACTAGGATATCGTTGTCTAATAATGTCCTATACATGGTCAAGAGAGATCCCATGGTCCTCACTAATGACTTGATATGTTGCTAGTAAACCCAAAATTGAGACTCTACACATATTACACAAAGTCATGTGGGTCATCTACTCAACATCTAAAGGAGCGGGTAGATAGGCATGAATAAAGGGATCATAAGATGTAGATGTAGCCTCAGTGGGATGAAGTCTGATCTATGGGTGTAATAAGTATCTACCAACTCAATTAGATGGCATCTGATTGATCTGTGTCATAATAGAGGCAATGTTTTAAAAAATACAGGATTGAGTGAAGCCTGTTACTGCCTCCCCTGCTATTGCCAATTCCAAACGTTTTGGTAAAACCAAAAGGTTTGGTTCAACTAACGCCCTCTTGTTAATAGGCGGTGGAAAATCTGAATGTCTAAACTGTGTTTTGTCATAAAAATAGCCTTTACCTTGGCCAACATGCTCAAGATAAGATGTGTAGTCCACATCTCTCTGTAAATGAAATTTTGCATATAACTATTTGACAAAATACTATGGCAGCTCATCATTGTGAGGCCATCTATGATACCTTGCCAACCATCTAGCGTATATGAATGGCACAACAAGAGGATCTACACACCTTGTAACCACGTATCCTCTAATCCTATTTTTTTCTCTATAATGAGGGAACATGGTTAACACATTTTTGCCTAAAACTAATTTGGCAACTTCTCTCCATTGCATTGTGCTAGTAACAGTCTTGGAAAGAGGCAAATACAACTGCTCAAAGCTAATCTCATCATAAGGATTGTATGATCGAATTGTCTTGATCATTCGATAAATCTCCTCTCTAATAGTGTGTAATCTATCTCAATTAGCCAAATTGGGGGAGTTTTGAATTGTTTGCTCTAAAAATTTTAGAGCATTGTTTAATCTAGCAATACTATCCTGATATAAATTTATTCTAGCTTGAGCATCTTTCTCAGAACGAGGGGAATGGTGAGATCCCCCATCGGCCATGATATATATATCTGTATATGTAAATCTAAAGATCTACATATCATTAAAACAAAATATACATGATGTTAAACAAATTTAAATTAAAAATTTCAAAACTAAAACAAATACATATTTAAATTACAAAATTTTCAAGTTTCAAAACTAAATAATTTTTAACTTTAAATATATCTAATGAGATAGTTCAAGTTATATCTATCGAGCTATGTTCAATAGTTCACCTTTTACAACTTAGATAACATAAGAAATTTGACAACTCCAAAAAGACTTTCAATACATGTGGACATATATATACATGTATGTACTGGGCGTGTATGTGTATGTATGTACATATTTGTGTATGTGTGTACATATACATGTATATATGTGTATGTATGCATATATGTGTATGTGTGTATGTATACATATACATATACATATGTATGTATGTATGTATGTATAAATATATATATGTACATGCACATGTACATATACATACATATATTTATACATACATACATACATACATGTACATACATGTACATACACACACATATATGCATACATACACACATACACATATATGCATTATACATACACACATACACATATATGTATACATACATACAAGAAAGGAACCAACTCTATTTTGTTTATCTATTTGAAGGCATACATATTATGCTCGGATATCTCATACATGTTTATCATTGTTTGAATAATTTTGGTACATCAAAACCCTATTTAGTGTATGTATGCATATATGCATATGTATGCATGTATATATACATATGTATGTACATGTATATGTATACATGTATATATATGTGTGTGTGTGTGCATGCGTGTGTGTGTATATGTGTATGTATGCATATATGTGTATGTATGTATGTATGTACATATATGTATACATGTACATGTGTATGAATACATGTATATGTATGTATGTATAAATATATATATGTACATGCACGCGTACATATACATACATATATTTATGCATACATACATACACATGTATTCATACACATGTACATGTATACATATATGTACATACACACATACACATATATGCATTATACATACATACATACACACATATGCATATATGTGCTATACATACATACATATACGTGCATACATATATATGCGTTATACATACATACATACATACAAGGAAGGAACCAACTCTATTTTGTTTATCTATTTGAAGGCATACATATTATGCTCGGATATCTCATACCTGTTTATCATTGTCTGAATAATTTTGGTACATCAAAACCCTATTTAGTGTAAGAAAATTTCTATAGTTTCAAGTAGAGTTTCCTCCACTCCCTCATATTTGATCAGTAAATATACCCATGATCGAGTCCTTTATCTACATGTGTAAATCATATTCCTATTAAGATATTTCAAAATATTGGTTATATAATTGGGTGATGGTCTCCATGGAATCAACTAGTAACTTGTGTTGGTTCATTTCATTCCTTTTTAAATTTTGTTTCCAGAACCTCATATTGTTTGAAATAATTGGAGGGGAATTATTTGTATGGTTTTGTGATGTCTATTAATGTGGCTTGGTAGTTAACTTTGGATGCTTGATAGATAACATTGGTTGTCTTGTTAGATCCTTGGTTGTCTATGCACTTTTTTGGCCTATTTGCTCTTAAGCTATCATTTTTAAGTTTGAATGTGTAAATAGGATTTATGATGATTGGAATGCATTAGTTTGGCCAATTTCTCTTAGTCTAGTCCATTCTATTATGGAAATTAACAATTCTTATGTTGGCTCTTTCATGGTGGTTGATGAAAGGGAAATTCCAATCCTTTTATTGATTTATTGATATAGATCAACCTTTGCCTTAACGAATTGCCTCAATTAGCCTTCTTGGTGGTAGGTCCATCTCAGTTATCTGTAATGTTTGTAAAACATGACATTATCTTCTCTACCATTTTTTGGATTTGATTGTTCAAGGTTCAGTCGGGCTAATAACTTAGAGTCTTTATTGTCATGTCTTTAGCTTTCAACTTGTAGACATGTATTCTTCTGGATATTTTTCCTTTCTAGTTCCATTGTTATTGCTTGAAGTTCCATTTACCTGTTTAGGTCACTTTTGGACATTAATATAATTTTTTTATTTTTCCCAATTAAAACTCAATATCATTGTTGGTTTGAGTGCCAATAGCAATTTTCATCCACTTAATCTTTGTGATTGTACTTTCAATCTTTGCAACTTTTTTCACTTTGATTTGTAGGGAAATGCCTATGTGATTACCTTACATTGAAATTCTCAATTTTGTGGCTTATGATTACATTTACAACAAAAAAATGTCCTAATCAATAAGTATGATTGTCTCAAAATTTTGTCTACTTGAATTTTTTAGTCTTTCATCCATTTGAGTTTAATTATAAATCTAGTTTAAAAGGAGAAAAATGACTCCACTTTTATATGATAAATTATAGATACAACTTTAGTCATGGAAAGATGGTTCAAAAATTTTAGGTGCAATGAAATGATAGGATCTTTAGATAAAATTTGTAGGCGATGGATACCAAAGATATAAATAGCTCCTAGTTTTGGTCATTGAAAGAGTGTACTCTAATTCTTGTTGCAGGGGACCCACTAGGTTTATTGAAGTTACTTTCAGCAAAATATGAGAGTTGTTACCAATTTCCACGGTAGTTAAGATTGAAGAAAAAATCAAAATCCATTGACAAATTGAATAGGATTTTGAAAAGAAAATGATCATCTACTAGTTGTTGAGTTAAATTACTAGGAACCATCTTTAAAATAGAAATCATTTCTCTCAAAAAAAAATTGAAATTGCTCAAAAAGACCTTAATACCTTATGAATAAAGATGAACTCTAACATCATAATAATATTTCCACTGGTATTCTAAGTTTGTTACCAATATACATTGTTCATACACTAGGAACACTAATTTGGGTAGCTTTATCGAAATGAATTGTGCATATGAAGTCTAATTTGATGTTCAACCCACCCTATCAAGTAAATTTTTTAGAGTTTAATTATAAATCTAGTTTATTGTCAAGTTGCTCTTCAAATGCTAGGGTAGTATGAAAAAGGCATCAATAATTGAGGCTTAAAGTTGACATTGCCACTTATCAAATAGTTCTTCCTACTAAAATGTATGATAAGTAGACATGCTTCGGCTCATGTATATGCAAATAAAGTATATGTAGGTCACGTTGTTGCTAATTTTATTTTCATTTGCTCTGTCAACATTTACATCTAACAAATGCTAATTTTATTTCTCATTAAATGTTGGGAGTTGGCTCGAGTGTGAATAAATTGAACAATCAAGTTGCAATGATTTTTGTAATGACACAAAATAAAGATGTCATGGAATCTATACAGAGAGTTGCAGTTGCATATGATTGTAAAATTGTTGAGGGTGTATTGAGCCATCAGATGAAACAATTTGTTATTGATGGGAACAAAGTTATCCTGAGTGTATGATAAGTTGAGTTTAAGTAAAATGAAGTCTATGCCATTGATATAGTTAGAATGAAATGGAATACATTTGGTGAGGGTTTCATATTGACAAAATTTTCAAACCCACAAAAATTTTGCAAATATCTTTGGCGAGGGTTTCATTTTTCCAAAAAATTGTTTAAAAAATCACTACCAAATTTCTTTTACGCTATTCAAGCTAAAAATGTAAAATGCATTTACCCATCATTTCACAATGCTTACAGTTTTCTTTTACAGTATTCAAGCCAAACACATTTAATGCAAAGGATTTTTGCAATACTTTTCAAAACCCGAAACATATATTTCACCAATCAAGTAAACAACAATAAGGCAACTGATATTTTCCAATTATAAACCACCAAATGTGAACAATAGCCTTTCGGCTCATACAAAGTCATATTCTTCTCAAACTACCACACAAGCCGCACAAACACAGCCATAGAATAGAATGAATTGAAATTTTCCAATTATAAATCACAAGAACACAGCCATAAAATAGAATGAAATGGAACCTGGGTGTGCTCGTGTATACTTATCATCGCTAGAAAATCCTATCTTGCCCGATGAATGCTCACCCAAACCTCTTCCGATTGAATAAGAAAAATGGTCGGCCCCCCTTTTTTCATTACTCACTGTCTTGGCTGAAAGGTTTTCGGTCAATATGGTTTTGGTCGAAATTCACCAGGCTGAAAAGGTACCACCATGTCAATGCCATGTCACTACCACATGGTTTTGGACAAAAATATTCTGACTGGAACATGTTCGGAAAAAAATATTTTTTTGGCCAAAAGTGTGACACACTACTATGCTTTTACCCATTAGAGCATGGAGGATCAAATTGGAGGAATTAAAGAACACTCAGAAAATTGACTAAGTCTAGTGAAAAATGCACCTTCTTGGGAAAAGGCACCCAAGAATCAAAGGCATCAGACTTAGGTTTTGAACTTTGCAACTCCCAAGCACACTTCATCAAAGTTGTTTCATCTCAGCAATGGATTTATTAGCAACACCTCAAGATCAACTGAGCAACCAGAATCGAGGATCAAACAGAGGCACTTCACCATGAAAAAGAATGAAAAATGTTCAACTCCTCAACTTGGATGCCTAAAGTCAAAGTAGGCCCAGTTGACTAAAGTTGAGATATTTTAGAAGCCTTTCCATGTCTAAAATGTCCCCAAATTGGTGGAATTTTCTCTAGTGAACTCCTGATTAGGCAGATTGGCTCCTCAATCAGCATGTTGGTTCCTACTTGATTCTTGCAACTCCAAATCAATATGTATCAATCTTAGGCATCCATTCTTCATTATCTCTCTTTGCAGGTTGGAGCTCAACAATGAATATTTTTCTCTCCAAACATCATTTGAGGATTTGACGGAAGCCATTGATAGCATTCTTCATGTTTTTGAGAATAAGTTGCATAGAGGGATAGTATATCAAAGTTTGCAATTCCAAGCATGGTTTTCTTGAAGGATCAGAGGCAATTTATAACTTCCAAACTTCTTCCCCTCTTTTTCTTCTATTATTGTCTTAGAACTTCTTACATGTCCAAGTAAACAAAGGTTTTTCATATATCCAGTATTTTGGGTATGATTAGCATAGCATATTCAGCAAAACCCACATGCTAGATTCTCTCAGAAAAAGTATCCCTACTACCCCTTTTTTTAGGGTTTTTAGAAAAAAGTCACAATTTTGAAAATCTGACAAATTGGGTTTGTTTAACTTTGAAGCACCTACAATACCCATGTGTTGGATATTTCTAGAAAAAGTAAGCTTCTAGTGCCCCCAAAACCTCTACCCCGAAGGGTTCTTGCATGTACAAGGAAAAGTGACTTTTTGGATTTTCTGACGTTCTAGGTTCACTTAGAAAATTATTCCCAAGTAAACCCACGTCTCAAAATTTTTCATAAAAATTACCCCTCGATGAAGCTATTTTTAGTTGTTGTAGAAAAACTTGTTTGTACATATCCGTGTTTATAGTCAACAGTTGACTTTTTTAGAATACAATACTCTCAAGTTGAAATCAAGACCAAAATGGTCCTACTTCATGACTTTCTAAAAACACTTGACATGGACATGCATCAAGTGAAGCCCATAGTCAATTTGGATGCCTTGGAAGGTGTAAATGACATCACTGTTCAATGGATAGAAAAAATGTGGAAGGTAGTCATTCTAAACATAGAGCCACCACCGGTTACTACCACACTACCTTCCACACTTCATATCACCAAGGCTGGATGACGTAGCTACAAAGAGTATCAAGTGCCAACAATAGATTGTGAGTGGTGAAGAGATGCTATGGAGACACACCATCATCCTGCGAAGCATTAATTGTCCAGAGGCAGAAGAAGTCAACGACTATCTAAAGGAGTTGTTGACTAGAGGTGAAGAGGTGTAAAACACCCAGTTGGGACGTCCTACCCTCCAAAATAGCATTTATGGCAACAAGAGTTAACTTGATTCCTATTTCCAAGTTAATTCACTGCCCCATTGATCATGCATATATATTTCCACTAATTATTGATGTCTATTCTAGATCTCCACTAATTGTGGATCTCTATTTTAGAGACACTTTTGTAATTAGAGTTCACTTTTAGTTTAGTTTCAAGTAACTAAAGTAGATTTCTAGTTAACTGCTTGGTCACCTACTTTTAGAAATAGGAATAAATCTTGCAGATTGAAAAGAACTAGTTGTTAACTCAAGGAAATTTTAGGGTTGCCTACTCCTTTGAGCTTCTATAAATAAGAGACTTTTCTCATTATTTTGGAACCTTTATTTACTACACAAAAATGTTGTGACATTGTGCCAACAAGCTTGCAAGTCTATATTTGTTCACTCTTGGATGAGAGTTGTTTGGTTTGATAAGCAATTATGTATGATTTTGTACCTTTGTTGTCCCAAACCTTTGTAATTCATTGAGAAAGTTTGAAGAAAGAAATCAAAAGGAACATGAAATTTGATTCAAGTTTTCAAGTTCTATCAATGTCTTGTTCTTACAATCTATTGTTTCAATCTCCCCCTTGGATAGGTGTCGTCACCTCCTTGGGTATTTTGATGTTAATGATTGTCATTTGATGTTGTGTAATGATATGTATTTCAGCCTACACTTTGGATAGGTGTCTTCACCTCCTCAGGAATCCTATTATTCATCTCATTGTTTTTTGTTGTTTCTAGTGATCTAAGTCTTAGCCTGCACCTCAAATAGGTGTCATCACCTCCTTGGGAATCCTAAGATTCAGCTCACTGTAAGAGTGATTGCTTGCATAAAGCCTTATTCCAGCATAAATCTAAGAGTTCAGAGCCTCAGAGCCTCAAATGCATTCTGAGAGACGATTGGCCCAAGTGATCCAACCATCCATTCCCACTCAGGTATGCCCTCATGCTTTGTTTATCTTGAGGAGAAAGTTAACCTAGTTGTAGTTAAGATCTACATAAACCAAAGAAAACCTTAGCTATGACGCATTGTGTTTATGCACCCTTGTGTCCTTCCTACTGAGTAAAAATGATAGGAACATTATCCCATTTTACTTTTATGCAAACATCAACAAACAAGAGGGAGCTTCCCCTCCATAATTTGAAGAGCAATCATCATGCATTGTGCATAGTTGTCTATTTATAATAAGCACTCAAGAGGTGCTAATTGAAATTCCAACAAATATATAAGGTGT
The DNA here is from genome assembly GCA_007258455.2 of Sequoia sempervirens. Lineage (NCBI taxonomy): Eukaryota > Viridiplantae > Streptophyta > Pinopsida > Cupressales > Cupressaceae > Sequoia > Sequoia sempervirens. Next base: position 57,344 of record VDFB02119835.1, on the reverse strand, counting down.
TAAAGATTGGGATATGTGATATAAAATGGTTAAAATATGTGTGTTGAAAGGAATGGAAGAATGAGAAGGACATTGAATGGTAACTATAATTAGGATCTTACAAGACCAAGCAATGCTTGTATTTTTTCTCATCAATTTTTTAGATTTATATACACAAAATTAATAAAAATAGCTAACATTTTTTTACAACACCATTAATGAATAAAGGCTACCTGAGTGAAAGTTGTTTGAGGACATGAATTGCAAGGTGTGGAGGTTGAAGGTCCACTAGGAAACTATTTGACATGCAAAGCATGTTATGAGACAAACATTCAAATATAGCATTCAACTATTCAAATGCATTAATAATATCTTTAATACTAGTTACATACATGTGGACTTAACGTTGAGAAAAAATAAGGGTCTATAGGAATGGAGCACGTCTCATGAACACTTCAAAATTTCATCATATCAATATTCTACTAATTTAGTTATTCTTAAATTTCAAAATATAATTTAATAAACAAATTAAATGAACTTGTTGAATTTACTTGAGTATCAATGCCAAATGTATTATTCAACAATTCATCTGTGAAATCCATTGCCTCTACAACTAATGTAGGCTATGTAGTTGCATCCTGAGCACTCTTATAATCATACGTGCAAACAACACCACAAGTGCCACAATGGTGGGGTGGAGCTCAAGGCCTACACGTCTCCTCCACATCAGGTTCTACTAGAGTCCTTGCACACTATATAATGGTCTAGGTGAGCGAGCTAATCGACTCCAATGTGTCCACGTCTACATTGTCTTTAACAATGGAAGGAACAACAACATGATCCACCATGGGTTTGGGCAAGGGTCTTAGTGCCAATTGTAGATTATGTCGTGCAATAGGTCTATCATGTGTGGAGCCCCCACCTCTACCCTGAAAGTCTAAGATGTCAAAATAATTTGGCATATTATTGAGGACAAACTCACAATAGAGTTTCCTCAAAAAGTATTGTGGTACCTCATGGTTATTGCATGGAGGTTGGTCAAATACCATCCACCACTGCTCCCAAAATTTATTTTTAATTAACTCATGGTGGCACCAATGGATGGGGAACCTCCTGTATGCATGAGACAAAGGTGTGTTGGTTCTCGGGTTTGTAAATAGGGCACACAAGTCAGCTGTGCTAATCTTTTGTTTTTTCACATCTGCATATGACAAACCACTAGCATAAAATTGTCTCATCTCATGTCTCTTATTTGACCAAAAATTTATTTTCTTGCTCATTTCTCCTACATGAGATACAATTGACTTCAACAATTCAGCAATCTGTCTCCTATAAGGGTGGGTTTCGACATGCTTGGTTAATCGTCCAATTAATTGTTCAATGTCTCTTTTATTGTTTTCAAATTGATTTAGGATATTTTCTTGTGTTCCTTGAGGATTCCTATGAATTGATGGAGGGGTTTCAGGTTGTTCTTGTATAGGAGGCTCTTCATGAGGGGGTAACTGTGAATTCTCAATGTTTGGAGGTGGAGATTCATTCCTTGAGAATTAGAACATTTTTTTATTAAAAAAACCTATTTAAATCTACATTCTAAATCAAATTCTAAATAAAAACAATAAAAATATATACCTCTTCGTAATCTTCAACCTCTTTGATGTGTTGGTGACATCCTCATGAAGAATTGCAAGCTAATAGTGGAAAAAATGGAAGAGATTTGGTGAGCACGAGTTTCAAAGCTGAAAACCTCCAAGCCAAGCTATGGGTGAACAAAAAAATGAAGATACAAATGCATTTTTTTTGTTTTAATACATCTTTTTTATATGGTGCTCACCAAATTTGGCATGCACCAAATGGCCTATTTTGACTTTTTTTTCATTTTTTTCCAATTCAGCATCAAAATTGTGTCACAAATTGGTGCACTTACCCCTATGTTAAATATATTTTTGTAGTCTCCAATTGGTACACCATCCATAAGTACCATAAACTCATCAATAACATCACCGTTTTTAAATGTCTAAAATTGGTTCTTGTTGTTGATCTCAATTGATAAGTTGGGGATAAATGAGTTAAAGGGCATTGGATTGCAAAGGAGATGTAATGGATATTGATGTTATGGTTTTGGTATATGTGTTCTTAAATATTTTATTGATATATATGGAAGAGTCCTCAATGGTATCATCATTATAAGTTTCAATCGTAGGAAATACTCCAACTACCTTACTAGGGGCACAATAGATATCGGAAGTAACCTTAAATAATGACCCATACCTAAACCCTTGATATTTCTATATTTTATCTAGAGTAACAGGTTCTCTTATTCATTTTTGATGTAGTTAAATGCCACCTTGACTTATGAATCCCATGTTCTTTATATTTGGAAACTCATACTATAATGCTCAATTGGTAGGGTTGGTTGCTCTTTCTCTTCCTAGTGTAACTATTTAGAAATGTATTCTTCTATAAAATATTTTCTCAACTCTCCCCACTTTTATAATATTGTGGTTTCAAATCTAATAATGGGAGATTTTTTTCTATATGTTGTGGTTTACCATACATCTTAAGAGAAGATGGAAGTTGCCCTACATAGAATGGCCCTTTTATATCATAGTCTCCACAACCTTTGTCTCATATTTAGACCTTGATATCTGGAAGGGGCTCATGTGTTTTGGATGATGAGGCTAAATTGGATAGATCTATATAGGATGATGAAGATGAGGCAATTTAGTTATTAGGCACTTGATGGGTTTTATGGTTTTTCCACTAAATTTTGATAATAGTGGAAAGGGCGAGGGTCCCCATAAATGGTGACCTTGGTTTCATTATAGAAAAATTCAATGAATTGGTGATAGGTGGATTGGATGGCCTACATGACATGTATCCATGGGAATATTAGGAGAATGTTACATGGTAGGTCAAGGTCTAATAATTGGCATGTAGTTTCTACAATTATGGGACCAACCTAGATAAGAAGTTTGATTATCCCTTCTAATTCACACTCATTAAATAATATGATATAATTTTTATAATTTTATATTTCTTTACAACCCCATTGGATTATCCCAATTGTTTTACCAATTTTAAAGTACAAATGTTTAAGCCTGCTCCACCATATATGAGGATGCTTTGATTTTATGTTTACAAGTGAAGCATTCTAGGTATAGTGCTTGATTGTGGTATGAAGCTAAAGGAATATCCTTTTCCATAAATATGAGGTGGTGTGTAGATGCATTATGTCCTACCACGGTCTAAAATTGCTTAGTATCTATGTTGGTAGGGACAAATGATTATAGAAGTTCTTTGTCCAAGACCTCTTTATGTGTGAGAGGTATTCTAAGGAGTTCTAGTACGAAATTTGAGCTAGTGTTTTCTTTAGATGTTTTATAATATTATAGTTAGCTGGTAACAATGTGGTTAGGATTTTTGGCTGGATTGGAGCTCCTTGAAGGGTGACTTTCCCTCATTGTGTGGCAACTCCATAGTCATGATTATTACTTGGGATTGTGACAACAACAATATAGTTATTAGATTCTTCAATGTTTTGTACTGGAAAGTCATATGAGTGGTTGACTTTGTTACAATCCTTTCCTTTACCCAACTCATTATTCTTACCATGATTAGGTATTGGATCCTTACATATTCCTATATAATTATTTATAGAAGTTCCAAGACATTCAATATTTACATCCCCTTGGTCAATGAGATCTTGGATGAGATTTTTAAGTTTCATGCAGTTTGGTTTTTTTTACCCTTATCCTATGGTATTCACAATAATCATTATCATTGTACCATGATGGTTTGAGTTGAGGTTCGTCATTTTTTCATAGCTCTAGAAGCTTAATAAGGTTTGTTTGGATTAACTTCTTCAATAGATTCTCAATTGGCTCCTTTAAAGGAGTGTACTTTCATCTAGTATTAGTATTTGGTCTTGGTGGTCCCTTTGGGGATTCACATTTTGATTGTTTTGTTAGGTGTTTGGTGTTGGTTCTATAGTTTGTACAAATTTTATGTCCACCACCTAGTCATTGGTAACATTCTTGTTTTTAGCCCATAGGTGAGGTTTCTCATTATAGTTTGATGCATTATCCTTGTTGCCTTTGTAGATTTAACAAGTCCTTTAATGATAAGAAATTTTTCAATGGTTATCTATTTCTCTATAATATCATCAAAAGAGTTAGTACATTGCACTTGTAGGTGAAAACCAGCTTTTTATTAAGATTTTGAACAAAAATGCTCACAAGCTATTTTTAGGAATAGGCCATGGGAATTTAGTAGCCATGTTTCTCTATAGCTGTAGGAATGAAGCCAATTTGTCTCTATTTCATTGTTGCATGTTACATAAATCAGTCATGGATATCTCATGTTCAATATTGTAAGAGAAGTGATTGAGAAAACTTTCAGCTAGTTGATAAAATTTCTTAATACCATATTGTAGATTAGAGAACCATTCAGATGCTTGTGCTCCTAAACTTCAAGGAAAGAGGTGCATTAAGTATGTTTCATAATATGAAACCTATATGCATGATGTATAGAATTCTTATATGCTCTCATGGATCTCCTCTTCCCTTGTGTTTGTCAAACATTGGAATTTCAAAGTTGTGATGGAGAGAAACCATAAGTATCATTCTATAAAAAGGGTAAGGACATATGTCTTCAGGAGTGTATATTTTCTTTGTTTTTCCTAATTGCATCTAAATAATCTTTTGATGAAAACTTTGGATTTTTTATACCAAGTTTTTTTTGGGTCATTTTGTGGTTGGTTAGAAGGAATGTAAGTTTGATGTTATGGAATGGATTAAGAATTGAATGAAGGATTTTTACTTTGGGGAATGTTATGTTGTTGTGGGATGTTTTATGAATTGAACAAGGGATTTTGATTTTCTGGAATATATTGTTGTTGTGGAGTATCTTGTTGTAGGGGAATAGATTGTTGTTGTATGAATTGAATGAAGGATTTTGGTTTTGAGATTTTTTTATTTTTGTAGAATAAAGTGTTGTTGGGGGATGTTGTATGAGTAGTTATATGTTTGAGGTATATATGTGTTTTTGGGGATGGTGGATGGACTGGATTAAGATTGAAATTGTAATGAGTTTGGGATGTTTATTTTTGTAGGTATATTAGATGAAGAAATTTGTGAATGACTTGGGATAGAAGGTTGTTTGGAATGAATGGATTTGTTTGTATATGCTCATACTTATATTTGATGTTTGTGACACATGTGGAATGTTTGTAGGAACATGATATGTGATGATTTGTGAATAAAATGAGTTATTTTTATAGTTAGATGTGTTAGGTTGTGAAGAAATAGGAATGTTGGTGTTATGAGGTATGAATGAAGGAATTTAGGGGTTTGGGATGGATGTGCTTAGATGTGATAGGAGTTTGATAAAGTTGATTTACGTATTGTTTGGAAAATTGTATTGAATTGGTGTCACAAGAATGTATGGATGGTTGACTTGATATATGTAGCATTGAATCTTGAGGCATAGCTATATTGATAGATTGAAATTTAGGTATGCTTGTATTAGATGGAATATGGGATAACATGACATGTGTAAGGGACTATTCTCTAAGTGTGGCAATGTTATAATCCAAATGCAGTTTAGCACCATTTTATGAAATTTAAAGGAAATATGTGTTTGGGTCCATGGAAATGAGAGCATCCAATGCTCTTGCTACTACGAGATCTTATTGTATCTCTAATATTTTCTATTATGCTAATTACTCATGTTCATTCATGATATCTTCTATGAAAGTTTTTGGGAATGCATGTTGTGGTGATTAGTACTCACTAGGGTTGAATAAATGAGGAGTTCCAAAATCATATTGTGTAACACCCATGGATGTGGTGATGTTTTCAATCCACTTGAATTGGACTACATATTTTCTTGTGTTGCGACCTTGTAATAGGCATACAAATTTGAAGAACTTTTGAGATATAAAATAGAAGTTGGATGATGTGATAAGAATGTTGTTTCTAATTGGACTATGAAAAATATGTTTGGTAGATTTGGACAAAGGATGTGATGATGTTGGATAATTTTTTTGATGTTGTTGATTAATATGAGATAAAACCCCAGTAAGTCAAATTAAATCTAGATCTTTGTTTGGATAAATTCTAAGGATGATTTCTTTTTCACTTGTACTAGACTGACGAGTCCAAGAAAAAATGATGATGATGAGTTTACTAAATTATAATCAGTTAAGACTCCTAAGAAAATTTTCTCATAAATATTAATGCTAACTCAACTATCTAATTGAAAAGGGTAATTTTTCAAGAAAAAGATAAATTAGTGATAAGATGGAATCTATCTAGATGAGATTATGTCTATTTATGTTGTTGATTGTTTTATGTTTGATTTTGATGATGGTGAAGATGTTTTTTTCAAAATCTAGGATAGTAACTCTAATTTAAGTCCAAAAAGAATGATGTGAAATGGATGTGAATTTTGGTTTGCTGATGGGAAATGGATGATGATTATAGTTCAAATGTGCTATAGGTCTCAAATATTAGGTATGGTTGATCAAAAAAATTAGAAACTGACTTTTTGAGGATTCTAGATCTTTTTTACACAATCAAAAGAATTATTGTAAGCCTTAGATGTGTAACTATGGGTATTAGATACACCACAAAAGATTTCTAATGCATCAAAGTATGTGCAAAAGTGACACAATAGGTATAAATGTTTCACTCTATCAGAAAAATGTTTTCAGGTTGTCAAAATAGGTTTAATAGGTCTCAGATCAAAAGTGATGAAGTACTATCAAATGTGGAATTTTGTAAATTAGATGCACCAATGTATGGTCAAATATGACTTAAAATAATCAAACACACCACAAAATATTCAAATGCACCAAAAGGTTATTAGATGTGTAACATGATAGTCAAATACACCACTGTAGCAATCAAATACAAAATTTTGTCAGAGAGATGCATAGAAAAAATATTAGGGTTTTAGGAGCACAATAGTAAGTATCAAAAACATAATTTAATGTTCAAAACCATGGTTTTAGACTTAAAAGAATAGTTCTATGTGATTGTTGGTAAAATTTGCAAGTTTTTGACAAGTTTTTGGATTGATTTTTGATAAGTTTTTGGCAAGAGATAAAAAAAAATAGACAAGATAGAAACTAACTCCAAGGTAGTAGTTTTTGAATGGTAGTTTATTGGTTTTCACAAGAAAACATACCAATAAATACAACCTAACTATTTATTAAGGGCATGGCTCTCTAGTGTTGGCCTAATGATAAAATATCATAGGATTGAACATGCATGTTCTACTCTCAAGAGGGAATAGCTTGGGTTCTAGTGGCACAAGGGCTCACTTTTCCTTTTCCCTTGAAGGTTTTGACACCTCAAAATAAATTTTATCTCTCCTTAGGATGATACATATTGAGTAATGATATTGTAGCTTGTACCACAACTAGATTAATGGACACTGATCTTAGGTATCTAAAAATAAGGTTCATAGTGGTTCTAAGAAAAGAGAGCTCATCTGATAGTTCCTAAGACGAGGGGGGTCTCCCCTCTTCTCCTCACCAAACAAGTCTTGATGGATCGAGGATCTTGCAACTTGGCTTGAACAACACTGGCCACACTTTGAGGTACAACGTTTGCTCTCCCCCATTTATATACCTTGCCAATAAATGTGGCTGAGGTCACCCTTGGGGTGATGAAATCCCAAAGCATACTTATAGAAATTTAAAAAGAAGATACCAATGTTTATGATTTCCAAGCTCACATGAAGTGCAAGGGAAGAGCATACTTTACTAATGCTCCTTAAATGTACTTGAAAAAATGTGAATAAAGAGTTCTTTTGATCTCCAAGATAGCACTAGGTGGGAGGAGACAGCATGCACATTAGAATTTCACCAAACATGACATACAATATTCATTAATTAAAGCCAAAATGAAGTGTGCAACTACTTAAAAATCAAAGAACTTGAAATTTCCTACACCAAATTCATCAGCACTTTGTTTTTTACTAGTCTTCTCCTAGTGACTACCAAGCTACATAAATTGATTAGCTCCAAAAACTCAAGAAAATGTTAGGTTAGAAAATAATAAAATAATTGAATCAAATGTGTCACTATGTATATCAAAAGCAGTAAAAAATTTCAAAACCATAGATTTACCTATCAGATATGCCAAATTACCTATCATATGTGTTATTATACATATTAGAAGCTTGCATCAAAGTACAGTTGTTTTCAAATGCAACTGTAAGGCCCCACCTTTCATATGATGGTTGCAACTCTTTTAGCACCAAAAGTGAACCTCAATAGTGATAACTAGTCAAGTTAAACTGATGGGATTGGTAATATTCACCTAATGTGGACAATGTGATGTACATTGTGTACAATACGTCATTAACATCTTAGCATGAGGTATGTATCATAATTTTTTTTGAGAATCACATGTTTATATCTTGTGTCATGTCATGTGTAGTGACAACAAGATCATAGGTTGTAATAATGAGCCTTATACTCTCATTCATGAATTATGGTGTACATGATGTGTTAAATAGAATTTAAGAAGTTGTGCTTAATAAGTGTGGTATATCTCATAGATAAATCATTTTTAAGTTGACTACCTTGTAGATGGGGTGGGAGAGGAAGTAGTTCTTACATTGTTATTTATTATTGTGAAATTGGTGATCATGTGATCCATCCATCTTAAAAATAAAAAGGTAACCTTATAACATTTGGCATGTTATTCTAGCATGCATTTCTTGAACAAATCGTTATTTTTAATATCACTTTATATGCACTCAGGTGGGTTTTACTTATAAATTTTAGAATATCAAGATTACATAGTTGACTAATTAGTTATAGTATCTTGATTCAATGTGGAAAGGGACTTAAATGGAAATAATGAGTATAATATAATGATGATAGTTTAACCAAGGAATAATAATGAAGTTATCGTATCTATGTCAATTATAACTATAATGCTCATAAATTTTAAGTAGAATTATAAGTTGCTAACATTTAGTGGAAATAGTTTGGTCATTTGGGAATTTGATAGTGGGTTATGATCCTTCCAGTAGCACACACCAAGCACCTCCAAGGTATGTGATTTCAGTTATTATCAAGTTAATTTTTTTATTATGAATATTGCATTTTGATTATTTACATTATGGAATATTATCAATGGAAAAAGTGTGCAGAATTAAAATGGTCAATGGAGGACAGGAGGATTACTAGGACCCTAATTACCCCCACTTCACATTGTGAAGTTATGCATTTTGTTTGTGTAAACATTGGCTCTAGCATTATTTCTTTATATGTGAACCAAATAATCTTGATGTTAAAAGTTTAACTATTTTAATTTTATGGTGAAGAGGTTCAAATGTAGTGTCTTAAATAGAATGTTAAAGTGAAACTTGTGGGAAGTTTTGGAAGCCATTTTTATGAAGGGTAAAATGAGAAAAAAGGAAAAAGAGGTCACTTTTGAGTCTCCAACTCAAGTGCCTAAGGTTAGGGTACTTGAAGAGGAGGTTAAAGGGGTGTTTTAGGTTTTGTTTAAGGAACTTTTTTCTAGTGGATTGGAGGAGGAAGAGGTAAGAAGAGATATGGAGGTGAAGCCCATGGCTTCTATGCAAGTAAGAGGCAAGTTTCATCTTCTATCTTTATGCTCTTCTTGATCCTTTTGTGTTGTTGTAAGTTTATGTATGAAAAATATCATGTTAGGAGTGTGAGTAGGATATTGTGTGTTATTGGGTTGTATTTTTGTTTTATTTTAGAAAATAGGTCCTCCTTGTAATGATAGGATTTATCCCCATGCATTGGTTGATCTTTCTTGTGTTGGTACCTAGTAATGACTTTTTGTCTATAGCTATGTGTGTGAAACTTGTTGCATTTACTTATTTTGTCTTTCATGATCATGTAAACCTTCATGAGGTCCTTGGTGATCTCTCTTGGCTCAAGGGAATGGTGAGAGCCTCTAAAGTTTTATGACCCATTAAGGATGGGTGGAGAGCTCTTCCCCATTGACTATCAGTTGCAAGTTTATGAGCAACTGTTAAAATTTTTACCCTTTGTTGCCAATAAAATTAGTCATCTCTGCTACTATAGATAATATCCTATGGAAAGTGTGTATATGGAAACTAGTGAAATAAATGTTATTCTTTAGCCGAGGATGATATTAAAAAATCAATATTCTAGTTTCCTCAAGCAAATAAATATGTATGTAAGAAAGAAAAGAAGTAAAATGGAAAGTGTAGCAAAAGAGTATTTCCTTCTTCTTGGGTTTTCGATTGCAGCAAACATGGTTGCATTTGGAGTTCTTTTAATGTTCTTTGCTTGATTTATGTTATGTGCTAGTGTTATGCAAATAAAAGGCTAGGATAAACTTGTATAATAGTGCAGCAATATTTAGAGTCTTTGGGAATGTGTGCAAATACGGTGGTATCAGAGAAATGTTGTTTAAATCTAAATAATTGTAACATTAATTTAGAATAAAACATGTATAGTAGATAAACCTATGTGTGATTCATGTATGCTTATAGGGAAGGAGACTTGAATTATTATTATTATTATTGATTGGTCTTTCCTTTGGGTTGGAAATTGGAAAAGTGGAGTTGCTCAAGCATGGATGAGTAATAGGGGTAAGCTATATTTGAATGCATAAGTCTCCGTGTAATATACATTATTATTTTAATCAGTTTAATTGACTGTAGTCATGGTTACATATCAGAATACCTGCAAAATACCTTTTTGGATTGACCTTGGATAAAGATTTGATTTTCTTGATTTTCTTTCAAAGTAAAACAAAACATGAATAAAATGAATAAATAGATTTAGCAATGGAATAAAAAAACAACAAAAAATCATAGAGGATACAGCTATAGGAAGTGGCAATTTCAACATTTGACTTTGATCCTGCTCAACACCTCTTTCCACCCCCCTCCAACGCCATTATCACATAAATTTTCCTCCCACTTTCATGCAAATAAAGCTATGTACATGCTTATAAATACAAAACCTCTAGACGCCTCCCCTCTCTAGAGCCATGTAGGAAATAAAAAGGACAAATAAATTGAAAGAAAGTAATAAAATATCAGAATTTCAGAAGGGGGCTTTTCCTGGCTAGGCCTTGGTTCCTTTCCCTCATGTAGGAAGGTCAATCATTGCTCAGGACTTTGAATGGCTAGCATTTCCAACTGCCCTGGAACCTACTTAAACACCCACTCTATAGAACATGGCAGGAAAATAGCTTAGGGAATTTTATTTGGGTTTTAGAGCAGTTTGGATTCCAAGAAAAGAAATCAAATAATAAAAAAATGAACAGAAAAGGCATGATTTAAAATATTTTATTATTTAATCTGTATGCATGTAGTTTGCCTCAGTTCATCCTTGAAACCACCTCAAATAAATCAAAATCTATATGTTTTTTGGAATAACACAAATGTTTTTAATGCTTATAATTATTAGATTAATAAGATAACTAAAAATATAATATGAGATTTTACGTCTTTGTTTAATGGTATATATATAAATTGGTGACGAAGATTATCTTTGAAAACATTTAAAGGGGTGTATAGATCAATTAACATTTGAATTATTCTTAAATGTCGACTGATGCAAATTTTCATATATTCAAAGATCAATAGTCAATGCTCAATTAAATAATATAGAGATTAATATCACTTATGATTGTTAAAATACAAAGACCATCCAAAAAAATCATAACTTCCTCATTTCATAACCAAATTTAAAATATTAAAATGATTTGGAAAGATAACATTAAGGAGAACAAAACCCAAAAATAGTTTAAAGAGATATACTAACATAAATGAGTTGTTTTACACAGAAAAACAACATAATTTGAATCAATATTAAATGATGAAACATGTAATCTACATCCTACATTTATTGAAATCCAAATATTATAAATCTAATTACAAATTATTGGATTACAACATAGAGAACTTTTGAGTTAATATTTACAAGCAAATTATTCATAAATTTTGGAATAAAATACATTAAGACGTGACATCCACCATCTTGAAATATCATGCATAATCAAAGATTATGAGTTAATAACTTAATATTACAACTTAATAAATATATAAATAAATAATTCAACCATACATGATAGTAAAGAAGTTTATACATGTATGTGTGTTAAATTTTATTTAAGGGATCTCTCAGTCATTTCATTGTTTGAGAACTATGTTAATACCTTTAAATAGTAATTAATAGCTCCCTTAAAAAATAGAAATAAAAATAAATTGAATAAATGCAAATTGGGGTATTGTTATCATTTCTAAAATGATGTCCTAGTAAATAGAAAAACAAAATCAATTTACATTAATTACAATAAATTATATTATATTTTCCTTCAGTTAATTCTTTGTACTATCTAAGACTACAATGATATGTATGTAAATGGTATAATATAGGCCTTGTGAAACAACAATCTACATGCTAGAATTTTGTGAGATGGAAAGTAAGGCTTCATTAGTTTTGAGTAATAGATTTAAAACTTGAATTAATGATGTTAAGATTTTAATGATTAACTAATATGTAATTAGGTTATGGAAAATACTAAATCTCAATATTATAATACTTATAATAATACACCAATTGAACTTTGTGGCAATCTTATGCAATCATTGTATAAGGGAAAGCATATCACCCTAGTACTTATGATTAGAACTTGATAGAAATTTAACATTCATATCTAGGGCACAAATAAATTAATTAGCTAATAAAATAAATAAGATATAATGTTATACAATAGTGGTTGTAAGAATGAATGGTCATCATTAATTTAGATTGCATAAATAAATAAATATCTTTAGACAATTTATTAAAAACTCATCAAACACCATTTGTCATCTATGTCAACTTATGTGGATGAACCCACAAGAGTGGTTTACAATTGGAGTGAGGAAGGAAAAGTTGAAAAAAATGACCCCATGCCAAAAAAAATTATTTTTTTGAGTTCGAGCGAACTAATAGGTTTGAACGAACCAAAAGAGGGTTCGCTACAACTTGGGTTCGAGCGAACCCATTCAATGTAAGTTCCCACCATCTTTCCAAAAAACACAATGAAAACCCCATTCTGAAAAGGGGTTCGAATGAACCCTAGTTCGCTCGAACCCCTAGGGGTTCGCTTGAACTCCTCTGGTTTGAGCGAACCCCCCTTTTCCCACCTTTCTTCTCTCTGGCACCAAAAAGATCAGAATTTTTTCCCTTCGAAGCTCAGGTTGAGGATGAAAATGGAGGAGACTTCACAAACCCAACTAGCATTAGGTAGTCCTTGGAATGAGCTATCCAACGACTATAATTTTAATATGTTTTGGTTTTATTATGTATTTGTTTTTTTAGTTTTATTAAACATAGGTTTTTCACCAAAAATCAAGCTCTATGTTCTACACGTGGAAAAATAGCAGATTATCAAAAAAAATTGAAAAATATGAGTACACCAGATATTGAAGTCCTTGATCCAACAAAAAAAAAATGAATTTTGATACATACAAAAAAAATTACGCATTATACAGTCCGACTATGCCTGAATTGTAATTGGTTTGACTTTGAAACTTGATTAAAGAAAAAATATTCAATAAAAAACTATCTAACCAATTGGAAGCACTAGATATCAAAGTTACAAATCTAAATTTGAAAGAATTATAATTTTATCCTTCATGGAAAAAAATTTATACGTTATACGGTGAGCGTCACTCAAAAATGTTGTTTTATGAAAAAAAACTATTTTTCGAAGGAGATGGAAAAAGAAGTGCAACATGATTCCAAAAAAATTGAAAAATATATATTAAGAATCTACAAACAAAATGTCACAAATCACTAGTTTGCATCATCTTCAAATTCCTCATGGTTTAGCCACTATAGGTGCCTAAAGGTGATGATTTAGCTTTAAAAAAATATTTCAGTGTCCAGTTTGGCCAAAAATTGTAAACTGGTATTGTGGGATCACCCATGTGTTTATTTATCTTCTAATAAATTTTGGAAAATTCTTGTTGAAGGTAACCTAGACTCATGGAAACTATCTCTCATAATACTCTACATGAAAAGTGAATAGAGGGGTCAAGGGAGACCCTCTTTGCAGAAATTTAAGGAGCGAGACTGTAAGTGAGATACTGTGGAAGTGGTTCAGAAAACTCTCTTTGATATGTGCTCTAAGAGCACTCCCTCCTCATTCAAATGAAGATTATTTCCTAGAATATCAGGGGGTTAAATAATGTGCACAAACATGACCTCCTAAAGAATTCGATCGAGGACCATAAGTTAGAAATTTTGTTGATTCAAGAAACCAAAATGCAAGTTGAAAACTTGGAAGCTTTAAAGATTTTCTTCTTCAAAGACTATGGATTTCATGGGGTTAGCTCTAAGGGAGCCTCGGGCGGTCTTGCTATCTTTTTGGAATTCTAGGTTGATTAATGGTTTCCTGGTTGCAGATGGCTTTAATCATGTGGAGACGAAGTTTGTTTTGCTTAGGGACTCTTACTCCTGGGTTATCTCCAATGTTTATGCTCCCAATATGAAGAGAGCCAAGAAGAATCTTTGGGATGATCTTGGCTATCTTTGGGCTAATTTCCTAGAAAACCCCTAGCTAGTAATGAGAGACTTCAACAATCTCCTTTGTGCTAATGAGAAAGTGGGTGGCTCTCAAGCCAATCCTAATAGCCATCTAGATTTGAGAATGTTCATAGATGACAATGCTCTTATTGATGTGAAGATGATGGGGGGAAAATTTACCTAGTCTAGTAGGCATGTTGGTGTTGATAATATCCAAGTCAAGCTAGATAAATTCCTTACATCAGCCTCGTGGTTTGTGTATTTCACTTGCTCTCTCTCGACAATCGTGAGATGTGGGTCGGACCATTTCCCTATCTCTTTTGTGGTTGATAGGGTTGGAGGTAAGAAACACTTTCCTTTTCATTTTGAAGCTATGTGGTTGAGGGATCCTAGGTTTATGGATTGCATCAAGAGTTTGTGGCAAGTAAATATTGATGGCAGTGCAATGTTTAGAGTTGCCAAGAAGTTGGCTCTTGTGAAGAGAAATATCAAAAAATGGAATAGAGAGTCACTTTGTCATATTTTTTACTCTAAGAATTCTATTACTCAATGGTTGGATAGTGTTCAGGAATAGATTCAGTCTAAGGGTCTTTCAGAGGAGCTCCAGCTACAGGAGGATTGTCTTCTAGCCTAGCTTCACGACATTATTGCAAAAGAGGAAGATTTTTGGAGATAGAGATCTTGTGCTATTTGGCTCAAGTCTGGGGACCGAAATTCCAATTTCTTCCATCTAATTTCCCTTAGGCATAAATCATCCAACAGGATTTCCTCCACCATGGATGATGGTTTACTATTGGAGGAGGAGGAGGCTATTAAGAGAGCTGCTACAAATTTCTTTAAGCATTTGCTTACTGATGATCTTGCTTGGGACCAAAATAGTGTGGAGGCTTCTTTGGAAGTTATCCCCCATCTAGTTCTGGAGAACTTGAATAGAGAGCTTACTTCCATCTCCTCTTCTTTGGAAATCAAGGATGTGGTTTTCTCTTTTGAAGGGAACAATGCCCCAGGGAATGATGGTTTTCTTTTTCTATTTTTTCAGTTGTGTTGGGAGATTGTTGCGAAAGATGTGATTAATTAATTCCACCAATGAGCTCTTTGGATCCAGAAGATTGCTTAGAGAAATGAATGCAACCTTCATTGTTTTGATTCCCAAGTTTGTTGATGCTAATAGCTTCAGTGATTACCATCTAATCAGTCTTTGTAACTCAATCTATAAGATTTCTTCAAAGGTGCTAGCCACTAGATTGCAAAGGATTCTCCCCGATCTGATTTCAAAACATCAAAGTGGCTTTGTTAATGGGTGTCAAATTCTAGACTCCATTATAATTGTCCATGAACTTGCTCATTCTCTTAATTCTAACAAGAAGCCCATTTTTTTCTTGAAACTGGACCTTCTTAAGGCCTATGATAGGTTCAGTTGGAGGTTCTTGATTGCAGTCTTGGATCGCTTTGGATTTTTTCAAAAGTTTCTTCAACTTGTTGAATAGCTCATCTCGAATCCTTTTGCTATTCTGGTGAATGGTTCTCCTTACCCTTTTTTCTAGAGTTTGCATGGTTTGAGGCAGGGAGACCCTATTTCTCTACTACTATTCATCTTGATGGTGGAAGCCCTTGGTAGAAATATTCAAAAGGCTTTGTCTATAGGTTCTTTGAAGGGTCTTTCCCCCTCTTCCAGATGTGAGCTAGTTACTCATCAAAAATTTGTTGATGACACTATCTTGATGGGTGAATCTTTTGTTCGGGAGGTCAGAACCATAAAGGGGCCAATTCAAGCTTATGAGAAGGTGTTTGGCCAATGTGTTAATCTTCCTAAGAGTTAATTTTTTTTCTGTAATACCCTCAATGTTCTTCAACTAAAGTTAGCCAGGAATCTTTCCTGTAATAGGGGTGAGCTCATGTCAACCTATTTGGGGTTACCTTTGTGTATTTCCAAGACTCTGGAGTCTTTCTGGCTGGGTTTATTAGACAAGTTCAGTAGAAAGCTAGTGGGTTGGAAAGGGGCACTTCTCAGTTAGGTGGTGAACGTACAACTCATTTCCTCCACTCTTCAAAATCTGCCTCTATATGTTATGAGTCTTTTTAGAATTCTAGTTAAATATGAGGATAAAATGGAGCATATCATGAGAAGATTTTTGTGGTTGGGTGTTGAATCTAAAGCTAGAATTCCTCTTGTAGCTTGAGACTTGGTTTGAAATCCTAAGAAATGGGTTGGCCTGGGTATCAGAAACTTAAAAGCTTTCAATAAGGCATTATTTTCGAAGAATGTTTATAGGCTCCTCAATGGGGAAGTTGGTTGGGCCTCTCTAGCTAGAAATAAATATCTGTATGGCTTTGGGAGAACCTAGAATATGCTGACTTCTGATGATATCCCTTTGGGTTCTTATTTTTGGAGAAATATCATTCCTTGCAGGGACCTGATTATTAATGGTGTTAGGTGGTTGTTGGGTGATGGTACCAGAATTATTTTTTGGGAGGATGCTTGGTGTGATCCTAAACCTCTGATCAATTTCCCCTAGGCTCCCCCCATTATTCCTTTATGCAAGAGACTCTTTGGTATTAGGGTGGTTGACTATTTTTAGAATGGGGAGTAGAATAATTTCTAGGATTGGAACCCACCACTGAAGGTTTTAAAGGAATTCCTGTGTAATGTTCATGTTCCTATTTATCCTAGATCGGATAGGGTAGTTTGGGCCTCATGTGCTAATGGTAAATTTTTGGTGGCCTTTGCCTTCGTTAATTTTTTGGAAAATCTTGATTCTTTTCCTTTCTAGGGGAAGTTATGGAACAAGATGTTAATCCCTAAGGTGAATGTTTTCTTCTAGCTACTCATGCAAGGAAAATTCTTAATGCAATATAATATCTATAAAAGGGGATTTTCAATTATGAATAGGTGTGTTCTTTGTGAAGCTAATGTTAAGAGTTTTTTCCATATCTTCCTTGGGTGTGGTTTTTCCTCTCTTAGCTGGAGTAAGTTTCTTGGCCTCTAGAATCTATACTAGGTCTTCTCAGATTCTCTTTGCAATTTTGTTGAATAGTGGAAATGTCCATCTACTTCCTCCACTCTTCGGTGGCTTTGGGATCTTATGGCCCCACATATTGCTTTGGGTATCTGGAAAGATCGTAACAATAGAATTTTTCATGATTCTAAACTCAAGATTGGTATTTTTTTCATCAAGATTCACTGAGAGATCTTGGAGAGCTTTTCCCTTTTTGCATCTAAGTCACAACGTGGTGCCCCATCTGCTTGCTTGGCTGGGTATGACTTGTTGGTGATTTCTAACTAGAAGATCCCCTCTATGCCTTCTGAGATTTCTAAGTCCAACCTAAACGCTAGGTTGAATACTAAGTGGAAGCCACCACCTTCAGGGTGGGTTAAATTTAATTTTGATGGGGCATTCAAGGGTAATCATGGTCCTACATTTTGTGGGGGGTGTTGAGGAATGAAGATGGCAGGCTCTTAGGCATGGTGGCACTCCCATTGGGAAATCAGAAAAATCACTATGCTGAGGCAGAGGCTGTGTTTATAAGTATTAAGTATGTTGTGGACAAGGGTTACTCTAAGCTATGGGTGGAAGGTGACTCTTTAAACACCATCTATTACCTACGTGGCACCCATAAGCCTAGCTAGAATGTTGATCAATTAATAAAGGATGCTATAATTATGTTGAGATCTTATGAAGAAACTCGTGTTTCTCACATTTATCGAGAAGGTAATTCATTGGCAGATTTTTTCGCCAATGAATTTGTCAGGCTTAATGAGTACCGAGCATGAGAGGAAGGCTCTCTCCTTCCCGAGGTAGCTAGGATCTTACTGATAAATGATTTTTTTGGAAAATTTTATTCCATGACATTATTTAACCATTAGTACCAACTCTTGACTCACACACTTTGTGGGTATCATTCAGCTTATTGGATATTAGATAAACTCCAATTATTGGGGTTTTTTGTTATTGATTCTTGTGAATATGGGAGGTGACAGAAGCAGAATTGAGCCTCATTCTTGTGTGAGCCCGAGAAAGAAGAAGAAAATTTGGAAGATTCTCCAACATGGGAAATTTATGTCATTCTTGGAAAGACTGAATGGACATGACCCGAATGCTTCGGTGGAGTTTGTTTCTTGTTGGCACAACCACAAACTTCAGATGAAGGGCTTGGTTATTGATATCAATGAGGAGTTGATTGCTACTGTGATTGGGTTGCCTATGGTTGGCTATAAATTCTTCAAAGATAAGAAGAGTAGCGATGAGGAAATGGCTCAATTTTTCAAAGATGACGAACAAAAAAAACTCATCAAGATGGAGGCTTGGGGCTATGAGCGGTAGTCTCTCAAGAAGATATGGGCGAATATTATGGAAGTAATAATATGGTATGTGACTCTAGAAGGAAAGTTCACTACAATCCTTGGCCATCATTTTACTCCTTTAAATCATTTTAGGAATGGGCTATTTATTTCATTTCCATTATTTCTCTTTTCTTCCATGGACGTCTCTGTGTATGCAGATTTAAAAAATAAGAGGGTTTCAGTCCTACATGAGGGCCTTATTCTATTAATCATGGAGCATGTAAAATCCCTTATCCCTACCTCTTCAATTAAGGGCAAGGAGAAGATTCTTAGTGAGGTTTATGGCTCTTCTAGCTTAGATACTAGCGTAGTTGAGGAGGAGGATTGGAATGAAGATGGTGAGGAAGGGACCCCATCCCTTTTGGCTACCCCCTTGAAAAGGAGGGAGAAGGGTAACCCTAAAGGAAAACGGGTAGCCAAGTGTCTTATTCTAATGAGTCAAAGTACCAATTTGATGGTGAGGATACAAAGGTGGGCTCTGGGGATTCCACGTCCAAGGATGAAGCTTTGGACATTGACCAGGATGATATTGAGGTTGGTGGAAAGGAGGAGGGGCTTCAGGAGAATGTGATGACTACGAAGGCCAAGGATAGGCCTAGAAGGGTTTCTAAGTGCATTTCCAAGATGAAGAAACACACCTCAAAAAGTTTGGTTAAGGATACCACGATGCTCTACAAGGAGAAGGTTCTAGAGGAGAAGGAAATGGAAATTGATGATTCCCTAGTTCATAATTCTCTAAATGAGGAACTTGAGGATGAGAAAAAGAGTCAGGAGGAGGAAGATGTCGAGTGGAAGCATGTGAAGTCGAAGCCTCTAAAGGTTAATCCCCTGTCAAAGGACTTGTCCTATCTTAATGATGATTCCACCTCTATGTTTGAGCTTCTTGACATGGCAAGGGAAGGGTCTGCTGGCACTTTCAAACTGGAAAAATGGACTCTCCAGGAATTTAATAGTGTAAACATCAACATAAGGAAATTCAAGGAGAATTTGCAAAATATTCTGAAAGGTTTAGCCTCAGATATTTTGATTGATAGAATTGTTGATCTTGAGGGTTCATTCACCAATTTCAAGTCCCTTTGTGAGAAGAATTTGGCTGGTTTAGAAGCCAAGGTATTGGATACTAATGCGGATATAAAGAAACTTCTCCATGCTTGTCACATTTCAGTAAAGAATAGTGTGAATTCTTTGGAGGTCATGTTTCAAAAAACTAGTGAGCTTAGAGAGGACCGGTTGTATTTTTATGAATTAATGGAGAAGGAACATTTGGCCAAAGAAAAAGGGAAAAAAGTTGTGAAGGATGATGGTAAAGGCCCTACTACTAGAGAGTTGGCTAATTGGAAGAAGTCTTTTGAAGCTAAGAAAAAAGAGTTGTTGGACATGATTGGGCTGCACAGGAGCTAGGAGCTTGAGGTGGCCAACACCTTAAGCAGTATGAAGTAGTGTCATGTTGTCTATTTTTTGTTTGTTTTTCTACTACTAGGTCTCGGTTTCTTTCCTATTGTTTTGTTGTTTTGTTGTTGTTGGTTGTTGCTGATAGTTTAGTGTTATATCCTTCAAGCAACATTTTGTATCTTTTGGTGTTTTGGGTTTTGGGTTGTTGTTGATGTTTTACTTAGTATCTCTTGAGCAGTATTTTGTACCTTTTGTTGTAAAGGGTTTCAGGTCCCTTCAAAACCTATTTTTCCCATATAATCAAAACATATTTATCATGTTACTATTGATGTCACATGTTGGAAACTTATGAATAGTTTCTAAATGAATTACCTTCCATAGATGAAGTTACAAGTTAGAGACACATAAAAATCTTTTGTTTTCTTTTCATACGTGTGGTAGTGGTAAGTAAAACTTAGAGATTCTATTTAGAAGTGTGTTTTCAATTGGTGTGTTCTCTTACAAGACATCTTGGGTTGCATAGTGTGTGTGTGAGATATCACCAAGCCTTTCTAAAAATTATGGTTTCATTATTTATATATATGTGTATATGTATGAATCTAAAGAATAAAAAAATTGTTAGTTGTGTTTTGTCCTAGCATAAAAATATTGAGCATGATAGCACCACTTTGCAAAAAATGAACTTGCAAATAGAGAAAAGAAAAAGATCAGATGCATGCTTGTAACTATCAAAAGCACTGAAGTATCATCAAAAGCACTACTCTATCATTAAATCCACTATTCTATAGTTAGAAGCGCAAATTTCTTGGATCAATTACGTTGTTCTACACCTATAACCTAAAAACTTCAAAAAAACAATGTAATGTTAAAATTAGGTATGTGGGCCCCACTGGGCATGTCAAAATGTGAATAGGGGAAATCAGACCAATGAATTTAATAGATAGAAATGATAGCAATATCAAATACCAATTCAAAATATAAAAATATCTAATTTTAATGAAGCATGTACACAATCAAACATGAAAGAAAATAATGTAGACTAACTACTTTACCTCCACCAAAATGGATAGCCTTACTCCATTACAACATGTAATTATGCCAAATTAAATAGCATGTGGATTACTCAAATACCTTAGCATAACCTTGTTAGAAAAAATAATGTAAAATTAAGTATAGTTTAGATGCAAAAATCGTGAAGGGGTTGAATGGATAAACGATTGGTTTATAGCTTTCAAAGATATTATATCAATGGTATATGATGTGAGATGCGATTGATGGATGAGAATTGTTGAGAGATTATGAAGAGCGTTCAACTAACATGTGGCGGGATTAGGGGCTATGATGAGGATTTGTGTCTGCATGAGTCAAAGGATTGACTGCATGATAGGATGGAGTGGCAGTGAGTGAGAGGAAATTGAGGTTTCTTTTCACTCAACTCACTAAATTTAGAGATGGAGGAATAAAAATAAAATGTTATTTTAGGAAATAAATAAAATAGTGATTTTATTATTTTTAGAGGAATGTGCAAAGTTAAACTAAATACATTAAATAATTTATTTAATTTTGGAGGAATAGTTGGCTATTTAAATAATTAAAACTATTTAATTATGTTGGATAAGAGGGATGAGTGATTTTACATAAATAATTATAAAATATTTAATTATGGGGATGAGAGGATAACTTAAGATTTAATTAAATAATTAAAAATTATTTAATTATTTGCAAAGGCATGGTACAGACTATTATTCCTTGATTTCCACACAAAGTTGTGGAAAGAAAGCATCGATGGTTTCAATTAAGTCATACATTGCAGGGATTAATTCACTGCACTCGGACGAGACCTCATCTTGACTTTTTGTATCAATTAGAAAGGGGATCTAGCACATCCAATACAAGTTTTTCTTGGGTGTAAACAGTCTCTCAAAATAGGTTGCCAAATGTGGCTTGCTTGAATATGAGGTGGTGACATGTGGCCATGTAGCTTTTCCCGCATCATCATTCTTAGATATGGAGTGATCTGATCCAGGATGAGTTTGACAATGTCATCACATAATGAGTCTGATAGTGCCAATTCCCCGAGGGTGGGTGCCCCCCATCCAAGAGATATGGAGTTACTTCGTGTCCTGGGAGAGGTGATTAAATATTACCCTTTTATTTTGGATTTGAAGAGCATGGCGCTGGTGGATCACAGACAAAAGGCTATTGTTGGGGTAAGTTATTTGAAGAAAGCGTTGCATATCACTTTGATTCAATATTTCAACTAGGTTCCTACATTCATATCTTCATGGAACCTCATGTGAGTAGGGCCAATTTGAATGTGAAATTTTGGCTATGTAATCCCAATCTGTAAATGGTTGCTATCAATGGTATGTAGGTTTCATAGGCATATGGTTCCTTATGGTTTTCTTCCTTTACAGTGGTAGTAAAAGCTTCAACCGAAAGGCTTTTTGTTAATTCAACTGATATACTGTATGTATTGCATGGTCGGGGTTAGGGTGATGGTAGGGTATGGGATAGGCCTGACATATAGGTAGGTAGAATGATGAAATTAAGGCTACATCTTATGTAAATTTTGATATATTAATAAAATCTTATTAATCCAAAAACATATATTTAATTATGTGGATAGAGGAATAATGTAAGATTTAATTAAAGGAGGAAAATAAATAAATAAATAAATAATTATTCAATTAAAGTTGGTAAGTGAAATTGATGAAATAACTAAATAATTAAAAACATTTAATTAAGGAGGAAAATGTGTTAGCTTAATAAATGAAAATTATTTAAATAATGATAATGAAGGGGTTGATTAGTGATGATGACTAGAAATGATGTTGAATTTAGAATAAATGCGTTAGACGTTTTTAAGTGTCTACAAAAATTTATTCAATTGATATTATTATCTATTTTTTATACTTGTATATGAATCATGTTTTGGTTAGTTGTCAAAAAATTATCGACCTTTACATTTATCTACTCAAAGGTTCAAAATATATACCTACAATGTTGGTGATTCATTGAAAATATAAAATGATTTCCCTATATTCTATCTCCTACATTTTTTGTTCTTATGAATTTAAATTTATGTTTGGGGGTTGGAAACATATATACTTATAAATAAATTTTGTGTAAAAATTAAAATGTAATCATTTGAAAATTTTACTTGCTATTTATATTATTCACCTACATGCAAATTTCAATGTATATACAACCATAATATATATGTATTAATATCTTAATTTATATATTAATATATATGTATAATATATATAGTCATAATATATATGTATTTATATATTTCACCTACATGCATACATACACACACACACACACACACACACACACACACACATATATATATCTTATTCATGAAATTTATCAATCAATGGACTAAACCATAAGAGTGGTTATTTTCCAAAGTAGTAGATTACTGGAATGAGATAAATTTAATGTCAAGTACTAGAAAAGGCTAATCTATTACATGAATAATGTTTTATTCATTAAATCAGGTTAGGGGTAGATTTAACCTTTAAAATGATAATTTTTCTAAAGTGGTAGACTTGAATTTTAGAATAGTATAATGTTTTCACTTAGTAGGATTTATTGTAGGATCAAAATTGAACAAACTGGAATAATCATTTCATTAATTTATAATTAATATAATTATTCTAGCTATATGTGTTGGGTCTCATTGAAGGCTTGATCATTTAATTTCTATATAGAAACCACAATGAGACTGACCCTTGTGTGGATTCTCCCTAAAGGGTTTCTTGCATAGGACACTTAAACCTACTAGGTTTACCTCCATTACATGGTGTGTGGAATGGATTCCACCACACTTAAATATATTTTCCCCTTCCCTTGCCTTTTGGGTAATGTGCTTGAGATGACCCCGCACATGCATGGTCAAAAAATGTGCATGATAAATTATTATGTCAAGCATGATCTTAGACAAAATTTTATTGTTAAAATTGTTGGCTGTGTTCATGTTCACATGCCAAAACATGGGCATGAAAACACACGTTAAATACGCATTAGGGGGCAAGGCTACACAAAAAAACTTTTTATAAATTGTCTAGTGCGAATTCAAAGTGGTAGCTCAATTTGGTAACACACTAATTATATTTTTTTAAGGTTCTATCATGGGCCCACTAAATTTTTTATAATTATTTGAATACAAAAATAAACCTCTTTCAATTTTTAACATGTACAAAATTAACATTTGAAATTGCCTTTGCTTTCTTAGTTAATTGAAAGCAATATCAATGTTGGGAGCCTCTCCAACACTTGATTCTTGAGGTATTCTTAGAATGCAATTGTTATTTGTACATCATTTTAACTATTGATTCACATGAGTAGTTCTTTAAATTCTTTGCATATAGCTTGTTTTTTCTCTTGTGAGTGGATAGGACATGTGCTTCATTATTGATGCATGGATCATGATCATCTAGATTTGTGAAGTCATATGTTCCAATATGGAATAGGATTGTAAACTGTTAGATTTTTATCGTGGACATGTTTAACATATTGGACTATACTACCAATGACTATATTAATGTCTTGATGTAGGTAAAAAAATTATACATGGTGAATACATTATTAGTTTAGTTGATAGTCAATACAACTATTGATTTTTGTATTATTGTTAAAAAATTGAATGAATCTTTTTGAGCTTCTATGGTGACTTAAAATTCAAAATAAGCATTAAAAATACTTTGTTAGGAAGAGGATGATATGGATTTAGCACAAGGTTTGTGGAGTGTGCATAATCAATGTGGAATGATCTAGCATTTATAAAGAAGTGAATAATTGAGTGAGTATTTATTCTCTAGTTTACATATTTGATAGAAATTACATACAACACAAACCATTCTTGATGACCTCAAATGCTAACCAAGTTTGGATGTCATGCTTTCGCTATCAATTTTGAGGGTGTGTTTGCAAATGAATGTGTTATTATTGAGATAACTATATTGATCAATAGGTTACAAAAAAAATTCATAGCTTACTTGTACATGACATATTACATGAGTTGAAGACACATTAGGAGCAAAGGCTACACGAAAAGTAATACTTTATGGGTTTTTCAAGCATGAACCCAAAGTGGGTTCACAACTCTATATAATTATTAGAATGCTAATATACACCTTTTTCCATTTATAATCTACACAAAAAAAAAACTTTCAAATAATATTTTCTTTCATAGGTCATTGGAATTGATATCAAGTTTGGGAGCCTCTCCAACACTTGATCCTTAATAGTTTGCTAGAATATGATTATTGTTTGCACCTCATTATAATTTTTTATTGCCATGAATTCATTTTTTTAACTTCCTATGTGTAGCTTCCATTGGTCTTGCAATTGGATAGGACAAGCACTCCATTGTTGAAGCAAGGATTATGATCATTTAGATTTGTGAATTCAAGTGTAGATATGGAATGTGATTGAAACATTATATTTTAACCTATGACAAGTTGAACATACCATATTGTGATAACAATGACCACATAAGTGTCATGATTTAGCTCAAAAGTGTTGTTTGTATGGAGAAAATATTAGTAGTTTGGTCAATAGTTAATAAAGCTACAAATTGTTGTAATATCATTGAAAATTTGAAGGAAATGTTTTGATTGGCTAAAGTGATCTCAACTTAAAAATAAGAATTTAAAAATCCCTTTTAGGTACATAATAATATAGATATATATCACAAAGAATTGTGGAGTGTATATCAATATGGAATGATAGTGTTAGAAACAAGGGAAGTGATGAGTGGGTGATTATTCTTCAAATAAATTTGTATTAGATTGTTGATATAAATTAAACATACAATACATAATTGAAATTTTGAATATCTCATATGCTAACTTACCAAGTTAGCATTTCATAGTTTTAAAATTAACTTTGAGGGTGTGTTCACAAATGGATGGGATATTATTGAGATAACCATATTAATCAATTACATGAGTTAAAGATCAATTAGAAGGAAAGACTACATAAAAGATAAATCTTAATTTGGTTGTCTTATGTGAATGTGAAGTGATTGCATGACTGGGTAAGCATTGATCATATTTTTGTAGGGTTTTACTTTGGCCCCACTTAATTTTTAAAAATTATTTAAACTAAAAAATATCCATCTTTCCCTTCATATTCCATGCAAAATAAAAATTCCATACCATATTTCCTTCTAAGTTCATTGTAATTGATATCAATGGTGTGATCCTCAAGAAAAAAATAATCCTTAAGGGTTTATTAGAATCTAATTGTTGTTTGTGCCTCAATATAGTTGTTTATTTGCATGAAGTAGTTCTTGAACTTCCTAGTGTGTATCTTTTATTGATCTTGTGAGTGGATAGGTGTAGATATGGAACAATATTATAAAATTAAATTTTGATTGGTGTTGTCACGAATGGAGGGTCTAGAAAGGATAGTCCAATCATGCAACTTAGAGCACCAACACATTGAAAATAACACAAGATCTCCATTAGAAAACATGGACTTTCATTGATTCAATAATTGGAAGTCAAACATGCAGCATATGCAAAATAATTAGGGCTCACATGCCTACTTCAAAGGAATTACAACATTACAACTTGCTTAATGGCCTTATTCGGATAACTAATCCTAATTATTGATAGACTATCTATTTACCATTGAATATTGATTATTGACCCCTTATAATGAATTATAAATGATCTTTAATATGGTTCTCCAACTCCAATAATGGTTTGTGTTGACTTCAAGGGTTTACAAACCCCAATGAATGATCAAGCGTATAGCTCAGACCTAAAACATGAAAGATAATCCTTCATGAGATGAAACATATTGTAGATCTCCAAGAAAGATCCCCTTGGACCCAAAATGCTTATATGATACTTCATTAAGATCCGCATGCTCAGGAATAGGTCCACACTATGAATTGTCAACTAGGTCGTTCCCAAATGCTTTGATTGTGAATTTATAGTGAAATTATAAGAGTGATAATTTTTTGAAAACAAATGCAAATCTCTTGAAATTTGGATGTGATGTAGATGGCCTTGTGTGGATGTTGTATCCTACTTTGTGAATTAAGAAATGCCAATGTAGTGAAATGCAAAATGAAATGTTGAAACAACTATAGAATGAAATGAAAGAAAAGAAATGTTTTTGGTTGATACAAGATTGCTTTACAACCAGGGACGCTCCTACATCAAACACCCAGGGTTGGAAGAAAAGTGAGTCCCTCACTTTCCAAGGGCTAGAGGGAAACCAAAGTGGTCCACCTCAACTTGAGAAATACATGACGAATCCTCTACTAGTTTTCCTTTCTACTCTACCAAATATTCCTTGTACTTCTTGTTCCTAGTTCTCCTTCCAATTCTGGTATCCAAGATCTCCTCAATCTCCTCTGGTGGTTGATGTGGTAACCGCTCTTCGAAGTCAACTTCATTTCTATTTCTGCTTGATTTTCCTTCATGATACTCATAGATGTCTGCAATGATATTGAAAATAGGTAATATACTAAGTATCTCTAGTAACTCTACTTCATATGTATTTCTAGAATTAAAATTCTTCAAAATATTACATGGTCCAAACTTCCTCATCTTCAACTTATTGTATGTTTCCATTGGAAATATTTCTTTTCTAAGATATACCATCACTTCATCTCCAGAAAAAAACTCCTTATGTCTCCCTTTCTCATCTGCCTTCTCTTTATATTTATTGTTCATGTCCTCCAAATGTTTATGTACTTGACTATGTATTGTCTCCATGAATCTTGCAAACTCTTCTACTTGTGCACTCCTTTTATTCTCTATATTGATTTCTTTGAGCTCTATAACTCCTTTGGGATGTATTCCTATCACAATCTTAAATGGTGTCTTTCCTATACTCTGATTTACTGAATTATTGTATACAAATTCTATTTGTGGTAGAACTATATCCCAATTTCTTTCCTTGTCTCCAACCAAACATCTTAATAGGTTACCCAAACTTCTATTTACTAGCTATGTTTGTCCATCTGTTTGTGGGTGATATGTTGAACTGAACTTTAGGTCTTTCTTCAACTTCTTTCACAATATCTTCCAAAAGTATACAATAAACTTAGTGTCCCTATCTAAAACTATACTCTTTGGTAATCCTTGCAATCTTACAATCTCCTTGAAAATAAGTCAGCAGCATGCACATCATTGTTAGTCTTCTTACAAGGAATTAAATGTGTCATCTTAGAAAAAATTTCCACTACTACCATTATAGAATCGTATCTTCTCTATATTTTTGGTAATCCCAATATGAAATTAATGCTTATATCTTCCCAAGGTCTCTCTAATGTTTTCAAAGGTTTGTATAATCCAATATTTTGACTGTTCCATTTTTCTATTTGACAAATTTTGCAACTTTGAACATAATTCTTAACATCCTTATATGTATCTACGACCAAAAATAGTGTTTCCTCACCAAAGCTACTATCTTATCCACTCTAAAATTTCCTACTAGTCATCCACTATGCTTCTCCTTGATTAAATTCTCCCTCATTGAACTCCTTGGAATACATAATTGATTTCCCTAGAACATGTCTTCCTAAATGAAATAATCCAACCATTGGCTCTAATCAGTTACTACCGGTTCCTTACATGCTCTCCAAGCCTCAGTAAAATTTTGATCATCCTCATAATGTATATACTTGAGTTCCTCAAAACCGAATACTTTTATCCTCATCTTTGTCAACAAATACCTTCCCCTGCTTAATGCATCTATAACTTTGTTTCACTTTCCACTTCTCCTACTTAATGCATCTACAACTTTGTTTGAATTTACACTCCTATGCTTCAACAAAAATGTATAACTCTACAAGAATTCCATCCATATCATATGTCATTGGTTCAACTTCCCCTGACTGTTCAAATACTACAAGGATTGATTATTTGTATACAACACTATGGCAACGGAAAAATTTCCCTTCTACTTTTCCTTGCTTGTTTTGGCCCTCCTTGTAAAGCGAGCTTAGTGGTTGCCTTGATTTAGTGTTGTAATGTGTTTGACACATTCACATTAATTATTGGGACCTTGTGAACTAATGAACTTAAATGGTACCTAGATAAAGTGTTGTGAAGTGTTACAACACACTTTCAAACTTTTCTAAGGTTTTATTAATTAACTGAACCTAATAAACCTCTTTTTAATCAAAATAAATCTTAATCATTGCTTATTTGGAGTGTTGTAAAGTGTTGTAACACACTTTCACCCTTTTCTAGGGTTTTCATTAATAATTGGGCTTTCTTATGCTTTAATTAGCATTATTTTACATCCACAAGCCTCATTTAATTTGCATCTTTTCAAGGATGATCCCGACACAAATCAATATCCAATCATGATTTAGGTGTTTTTAGGTTGAATGGCCTAGATTTAGTGATTTAGGACACATTTTGTAAAACCCCGTCCCGCAACCTAGAGGATGATGCAATACTGCGGAAGCACACTAATTTTTTTTTAAAAGTTAAAACAAGATGAGTAAAGTATCCTACTCTAACCACATACATCCTCTAGGCTACATAACGCATCTACATGTGAACACCATTACTTATAAAATTAAACCAACCATAGCATAAGAATATTAAACTCAAGATACAACTTACAACAATGCATTAAACCATTGCAAGATAAATCTAACACATAGAAATGTATTGAACATATTTTCACAGATACAACACCATTAAATCCAATAATGAATAGATCATAAATATTAATACAATTACATCACAAAGGTTCACCTCGATACAAATGAGGTATTACAATTATACATATAGATCCACAGTTACAATGAATAAAGAGAAGAACAACTCTAGAGAACCACACGAACTCCTCGAACAAGAAGATCCTGCCATCACGAACAGGAAGAGAAACTCAATAGTGTAAGATGCACGCCACCCAACCATCTGATACTCGTAGGCCCAGCCCCCGTGCTAGGAGATAGTAACAGGAAACCCAACAACCTATTACCTCTAGACACAGGCAACCTACAAAATACTCACAGGACAAATAACCAAGAACTATGGTCACATTGCTTCCAGAATCACTAAATCAATTATAAACACAGTACAAATAAATCAATTGTTGTCATAGGAGTGTCATCACAAAGGTTGCATTGGTTGTCCAAAGGAGATCTTCCTAGGTCTCAGCCCCCCTCTAGGGTTATCCTGGTAACCTCTCACGATTTTGACCCCACATGCACACCAATGCGGAATCGGTTATCTTTCGAGAAGACAAGATAATAATCTAGCCATTCCAGGCCTTCTCAACTCATTTCAAGTCTCATACAAACCCTTGAGCCAATGAGCGAGGCTAAATATCTTGTTGTATGTGTTAAGCTAATAGATTATTTAATTCCCACTTGATTATACTGACTCCCACATGAGTTGTCCTGGGACCACTTTGTGTCCTGGCCCTCGCTGAAAGCCACTCCCCTATTGACAACACATAACTCAAACTTAATGCCAAGGGTAGAATGTGCATTAAGAACTGACAACAATAACTCGTGCACCTCAAAAGGTAACACATCTCTATGGATGTTCAATACAGAAACTCAATACGTGCACTACCCAAGAAACTCAAAGGGTAAACTAAAGTTACCACAATAATTTTCACAATTACAACTCTGGAAGACTTAGAATCACATAATAACAAATACTTCCCCCCAGTACATAATTATAGAAACACGTGCTTTTAAATACAATTCAAGAAAAAAATAACAAATACTATCCTTCGGATTTCCTAAACCCATTACAATCAATTCTTGCATATTAAAATACATCATCTAAAACACTATTTCAATTTAATAAACTAACAACGAAACAATTAAATATTTCACTTCCAAATTCCAAATGCTCTTAATACTTAACTCAATTTCCTTAATTAAATATTCAATCTTTCTAATAAAATCAATTTATTGTAAAACACCTACTTGTGCATTGCATGCATTAATTAATAACATAATATTCATTTAAATAAATATCATTTTTAAATAAATAAATATATATATATATTATAATTACATAATCTAATTATTATTTTCCAATGTTCATTTTAAAATATATAATTGTGCATGTGCATGCACTTATTTAAAAATACATTTAAATATAAATATTCTAAAATTATGTGCAATTTTTCTAATATATATTTTTAAATATATATATATATATATATATTAATTTACAATTTTCAAACAATACTAATCATAAAACTAGTCTCTTGCGACTTTAATAACTTTTGTTTTTGGATCTAGGTTTCTCTGAAATTTTTACTAAAGGTGCGCCATCAAGTCGTTTAAAATATATAAAAAATTTAGCTCTACCCAGTTCGTAAATTTCTAGTTATGATTAATTTAGTGACTCACTCTCTCTGCTGTTTCGATTTTCAAATTATCAGAGGTTTTCTAATTATTTCAGTTTTCTCAAATTTATCAGAAGATTTCATTTTCTCCTACAGAGGTTTTCTAATTCCTCAAATACTTTTATTTGAATTTTTTATTGTGTTAAAAATCATTCCCTACAAGGATCTAAATCTTCAACGGTAATTTACCATTTTCTATAAAAGAATAAATTATATTTTCATAGGAAGAGGTTTCTAATTTTTGATTTAAATTCAATAGAGTTTCAATAATTCCACTATAATTTTCTTTTGTATAAATCTATTTCAAATACTCAATTTAAACAGAGGATGTATAAATCTATTTCAAATACTCAATTTAAACAGAGGATCTAAATATGTTCTTCTACAGGAAATATTTTAAAAACAAAAGCTTCTATAGTAATGAAAAATTCTTTCCTAAACATTTCTAATTTGCATTACAGTAATAAAATAACTTTTCAATACAAAATTCACACCTGTTCCAGAAGAAACTGTTGCCTCGAGAATTGTTGTCGAGCTCCTCCAGTAAATTTGCCTCTTTCCAGAAAACACACAATACACAGACAAAAATTCTACAATAAAATTCTAAAACAATTCTTGAGAGAGATTCACAATTTCTTCCAATTTTCAACAACCCACACAAAAACTCTCGTGAAACAACTTTCTTTTATTTTTCCTAATATCCCTTTCAAGAATGAATTTTCAACAATTAGATAACAAATTTCTAACTCAGAGTTATTTCAACAAAATATCTTTTCCCTCAACAATTCAGATATTTTTCATTCACATGCATTTAAATATAATAATACAATTTACTAATTGCAACCAATTTAAATATTCTTACTTATTTAATTACCGTTTATTTTTAATAATAAAATTTAGTCAACAACATAACCAAATTAAATTAATTAATTTATTTATTTATTCTAAAGCTCTCACAACAATAATTCATTTAATTAAATATTTAAATTAAATACACATTTAATCTACCAAATTAAATTTGCACAATAATAAAATACCCAGAACAAAAATGATAAAACTAAGACCAAACTCAAATTGGCGACACACTGTACTAGGGTAAAGGGATGACTAGGTAGCCCGTTACTATCTCCTAATATTACTGTTGAGTAGTGGACACGCTCAGACCTGTGAGACTAGGTGAAGCTAATGTCTTGTACCTACAATCCTGCAAACAAACAAATGCCGCACATGTATACAGATAGTAATTCATTCACACCATGAAAAGAGAATCACAGAAATCACAAGGCACTCGCAAGCGAGTGATGCAATATCGTTCTCTTCACCAATACAATGTCACATCAACTGACGAGATAATATATCAATTAAACTACCATAAACAAATATAACAATGTCATCACAACTAAGCATCTATGCAAACATAAAGCATATTAAACATAATCACCATGCATACAATGTGTCATCACATCAATATAGTCTATCATCGCTCCACTGTCAGCAATAGAATAACCACAACATAAAACATAGTCTAACAAAGTATTAGAGCTATCAAGAAAATATAACAAATCGGAGGGGTGTCACACATTTGCCACTTTAAGTGAATGAGTCTCACCTAGTTTTTTGGGTCCCAAACCTGGTTTCACACCTTTCTAAGCATTTTTGAAAATGGTCACATAAATTATGCCTAGTGGGACTCATTCGCCACCTTGGGTGAATGAGTCTCGTGTGGCCCAAAATCAAAATTAATTCAAATTTTTGGCAATATTTTATCATCCTATATCTAATGTCAGCCTATAGTGTTGTAATTTTGAGAATTCTTGCATAATTAAGTATAAATACAAGTTTTTTTCACTCATTTTCATCCTAAGCATTCAAGTATTCATCCTTATAGAAAAGTTGAGTTCACAAGAGCATTCAAGGGTAGATTATCAAACATTTTAGAGAATCATTCAAGCATCAAGCATCATGTCAAAGATTTCATGCATCATGTTTGTTTTGGAGCTAACAATTGTGATGTAGGGTTTCATGATTCAAGCTAGCATTTCATTCAAGATCTATCCTATTCAAGCAAGATTCAAGATCTACATCTATTGGAGTCATTTCATACATGTTTACAACACTTCATTGCTAGGTTCTGGTGAGTTGCAACATCATATCTTGTTCATTCATC
Source organism: Sequoia sempervirens (assembly GCA_007258455.2). Classification (NCBI taxonomy): domain Eukaryota; kingdom Viridiplantae; phylum Streptophyta; class Pinopsida; order Cupressales; family Cupressaceae; genus Sequoia; species Sequoia sempervirens. The sequence continues at coordinate 23,555 of VDFB02119835.1, read as the reverse complement.
ATTCTCCATTCCTATTTCATTCTATTTCAGGGTTTGATTACCAAAAAGGGGTTTGACCAAGGAAAACCCCTATCCACTAACAAAACAAAAAAATTCTCTTTTTTAATGTATGATATGTAGGTTTAGATTAAAGAAACATTAAAGAGAAAGCTTGGAGAAAGTTGTCAAAGTTCTTAGAAGTTGTCAAAGTTCTTAGAAGTTGTCAAAGTTGGCATTAAGCATTATAGAACATTGGAGAACACCTATAGATTGATTTACAGAGATTCAGATCCAGAAACCTGAAGAAGTAGATTGAGCAGACTGAGAAGAGCATATTTAGATCCTAAAGTTTTAGAAAACCCTAACTAGAATTATTATCCACTTTTGGCGAATGAGTCCCATTTTTGGTCAAAATTCAGATTTTTGTATATTCGAATACCCATTTGCTAGATTCTTGTTCCTCCACAGAAACTCAGATTTTGGACTAATTTTCCTAGTTTGGTGAATGATCCCCAGTCAACATTAAAGTCAAAATTTCCAACATTTTAGGCCTCCTTCCAGTCATCTACATATTCCCAAGTGCACACAATTCATCCTTCGGTTTTTCATTATGTTTTATTTGCATTTTTAGGTCATTTTGTAAGTCATTGCATCATATTAGGGTTTAATGTTACATCTTGCATTGCATCTGTATTCCTAAGCTCTAGCTTGGTGGTGAACCCTAGATTAGTTTACATTTATCCCCTAGGACATCCCTATTGCATGATCTCTTTCTCCTTTGCATTGAGATTTTTAGGGTTATCCTTCAATGAGATAATTGGAAAGCGGTTGTGCCCTATGTCTTAAACCATACGAAAGCATCCAACCCCATTTTCTATCGTTTCATTTTGGTGAACCTACATAATTTATAGCATTATAACTCTTATTTTGAGTGCATTATCATCCTTGATCTTTCTTACATTAACATTGCATTAAGGTTTGCATTAGTTAATTGATATTCTAGGGTTTCTAATTTTGTATTAGTGAAAGTTCATATAGCTTGCATTTTTGCATCTCATTTCACTAAAAATCAAACAAAATATGCATTTTCACTTAAGATATAGATCATACAACATAAAAAGCATAAAAATCAATTAAATTTTTTTGAAATTTTTGAAAAAATCCCTACTGGGACTCATTCGTCACCTTGGGCGAATCAATCCCAGTGCAGATTCTACACTACATTTTTCAGCATTTAAAGTATTATTTTTGAGCTTCTATTTTTTGTTTATAGCTTTCTATTTTAGTTTCCAAAATTTATTTTATAATCATTTCATTGTTCTTAACTTATATTGCATTTGCATTCATCTTGCATTTAGTAGCCCTTGTATGACTATTTGGTGTCCTATTGCTAGTACTGTAGTAAGATGAATTTCAAGACTCATGTCATCCTGCAATAGAACAATCATTATGGATCTTGGGCTTTCTAGCTCTTTCACTCAGGTAGTATTGACACTAGTACACTAGGTATGGACCATACCCTTAATAACTCTTTTCCTTCATGTAGTGTGACACATGTTGAAACAATGGTTGCTAGTGTTCCACAAGAAAGCATAATTCAAATTCATTGAGACTTAGCAAATCTACAACATCAAGTGCAAAATAACAACATTTCAACTACTACCATCCCTACTATAGATAACATTCAGCACATGCTTGAAAGTGAAGATGGAATTAACCTTGTGAAAAAAATAGTTCAAATCTTTGGAAAACACTTCCCCTCAACCACTAGTTTTCCTCTACCTACAAGCAATGTCACAAGCCAAGGAGGAATTCAAATTCCTCCTTCCACAACAATTTCCTCTATTCCTACCTATACCAACCAAGTCACAACAATCATGCAACCAACTAGTAATTTGATTCCTTCCTTGGGTATTTCCGCTAGCATCCCTAGTACCTTTGTGGCATTGCATGTCATATCTCCTACTACCCTACCACCTATAAGAATTCCATTCACTTGTCCTTTGAACACATACACCCCTTCACCATTTTCACCTCTGTCTCATAACACAAGCAATGATCCTCTCATAAATCAACTCTTCCAAACTGTTTCATCCCTTCAAAAAAAAAATTCCACCATCAACCAAAATAAAAATGGCCTACCTACATATTATGTCAAAAGCAGCCCATTGTCCTTGGAGATATTGCGAACACCAATGCTACAAGGTGTAGAGGTTCCTAGATTTGAGAAATATGGAGGAAAGGGAGATCCTTCTAACCATGTTAATGCTTATACTACTTTATGTAGTGACTTTGTCCTTGATGATAAACTCTTGGCTAATATTTTCCCTAGGTCCTTGAAAGATACTACCTTGGAATGGTTCTCTTCTTTACCAAATAACTCAATTCATTCATTCAATGAACTTGTTGAGGAATTTTTCAACCATTTCCAAGTTCATATGACTCCTAAGATGACCTTGGCTGATTTGATGAGATGCAAACAAAAAGAAGAAGAAAATATTACCGACTTTATCTCACAAGCTATCAATCACTTTATTCTCATCGATGTCAAGGTCCCCGACCCTTACCTTCAAAAGATTTTCATAGAAAATTTGCAAAGCAAGATAAAAGATAAGCTCACAATGATGAAATTTTCCTCCTTCATGCACTTGTGTACTACCCTTCATGATTATCAAATTTTAGTTAGTAGTTGAGATACAAAATCCACTTCTAGGCGAACTGAGAAGTCCAAGCCCACAAACCAAAAAAATTCCCAACCTTTTAGAAAATAGAATAAAGGTTTCCTTCAATTAAACCCCCCTCCACAAACAAATCAAAATACCAATAACCAAGTAGTTGTTAAATCTGCAATACCCTTTAGCTATGGGGACTCGAAAAGACAATTCACTCCCTTGCTTGATACCCTTCATAACACAATGTCACAAATCCTAGAATAGAAGATGATTACCTTACTTCCTATTAAATAGCTCGATCCTAATAAACCATTTCCCGCCAACTTTAAATCAAATGCTTATTTCCATTATCACTAACAAAATGGACATGACATGGAACATTGCGAGTGTCTTAAACATCTTGTGCAAGACCTCATTGATTTCGATTGTCTTTCCATTGGAGGTGTACTAATGATCAAGGAAATAAGTTTGTTGCTCCCCTAACCAAAAATTGCAAATTTTTACCAACCCTATGCCTAATCATAACATTTCATTTGTCAAAGCCAACATAACTATAAAGAATGATGTGATGAATGTTGATACTAATGATGATAACAATGATACCATTCAAAATGATTCTATAGATAATGATCCTATGGATGAAATGGTAGGAGTGATAGATGTTATTCCTCATAAGGGCCGAACTAAAAATCCTCTTGAGATTACTTTCTCCTCACAAGATATACTTAAACATGCACTCGATGGTCCTCTTTATATAGCCAACTATATCTATGATAAGCCCACCAATGGGATATTTGTAGATCACGTTTGTGGAGAGAATGTGATCACCAAAGAATTCTTACTTTTGCATGAACTCTATCAAGATATATATGATAATCCAAAAGCATGGATCAAGATGCACAATGGTTTTGCTTGCCCTACGATGGGATGGATCACCTTACGATTGCAAATAGGATTGAAAATATTAGATATCTCATTCTCCAGCATCCCATTGGTGGACCAATTTCTTGTGAAGCTAGGCTATCCATGGCTTCTCTCCATGAATGCAGCCCCTTCAGTCGCACACAAATGCTTAAAGCTTCCCTTTGACAATGAAATTTTCACCAGCTACCATAGTGGCTTTAACCCTTTATTCTCTTGTGGAAACTTTTCCTTAGATTTCTTTTGGCCTCAGCCTATAGAACCTATAAAACCATGAGAAGACTTCTCTTTCCTATCCTATCAAAAGTTCAAGGCAAGGAAAATAGTAGAATTATCCCTTCAAAACATGCCTCAACCTACCACTGAACCTACCATCCTTGATGAAACCATGATTGAACCTAAATAAATTCCAAACAACCAAGACCAGCCTAAGATAGAAACTTCACCTACTTCCTACAAAAGACCAAGAGACAACGAAAACAATCATGTCATGCCTCCTAGAATAAATAATTTTATAAAGTTAAAGAGAAAGCAGTTGAACAACCTCCCACGGTTCCTTTTGTTCCTCCCCTTAGGGAAGAAAAGAAACCTATGGTTGATCACCCCGCTCCTACATAAACACAACTTGAAAATTGAACTAAAAGAAACAGAGGTGCTAGAGCGCGTAGAAATAGACATCATGCCCTTGCTCGAAGGTTACATGAAGAATTAAACAAAGAAAATCAAAATACAAACTTTACTGAAGCAATGCATGAAAATCCCCCCCCTTCATCGAAACAAAAATATCTTATAATTCAACCACAACAAGAGTTGAACCCTTCCTTAGACATTATCATTTGACCTCCTGTTGTGATTAACTTAGATGATGATGAGGAGATTACTAAAATTGATGAAGAGGTGCATAATAAATTGAATACAATGTTTTCCTCTTCCATGCGCTTAAACAACAATTCTCCGAAGAAGAGTGTTGAACCTAGTGATGGCCCTAGTTCGACACTTGCTATTGTCCCTTTGGCTAGTTGTCCACCTTCGATACACAATGAACATGATTAGGAGGCAGACAACCTACTTTAGGTTGACTCACATGTGCCTTAAGTTAGTCTTTTGCATTAGTTTTTATTTTTCTTTTGTGTTATTGCATGCATGTATTGTGACCCCCCGTGATGTTCTATTTGATGTATCTCTCTCTCTCTCTTTGTGACATTCCTCTATTTGTACCTTCATTCTTCTCTATGTCATACACCTTTTTGCTTTTCCTTTTTCTTTATCTTTTACATTTTTCTTGTATTTTCTTTTTGGGGATGATGCAAGGCGTCGAGACATTCATGTCTCTTCCATGTTGACCCAAAAGATTTTTCTTTATCTTTCCTTTTGTCTTTTGTTTTCCTTTTGGGGATGACGCAAGGCATTGAGACATTCATGTCTCTTCCATGTTGACCTGAAATTTTTTTCTTTGTTTTCGCTCTCTTTGTGTCATTCTTCAAGTTCTATGTGTATTTGGGGAATGATAAAAATTTTGAGCTCTCTAAAAACATTGTAGCAAGAACATACTAGCCCTAAATCCATAGATCCCTTGTGTGTTTGGTGTTTTCATTTTGGGGGAAACCCCTCCCTTTTCTTTTGCATGATGTAGCTTTACTTGGAAACATATGACTTGGAATAGGGCTTTTCAAGTAAGCCCTCATGTCCTCTTTATTGTTTGCATTTATCTACTTTAAAGTAATTTTTCACAGCATGGTGTTTAACAATTTCTTTAAAGTGGTGGTATGCATTGGCATTATTCTTTTGCATTTTTCTTTTTCATGGTTCATGGTGTAGTATTCTTATTTCATGTGATGCATTTTTCACTTTATGGTTGACATTTGGGGTGATTTCCTTCAAAATCATGATCTATCTTAGCATATTTCATTCCTCTTAGTGGCTTGATGCCACACACTGCATCCCTTAAGCTGTGAATCTTCTATTCTTTGATTAGTCCTCTATTGGAGACATTAGGCACAATGTTCCCTAAGTTAATACCTCACATGAACTAAGCAAGACTCCTTTGAATGTTCCTTATTGTTGCATTTGCATTTTTAGTTACATGGTCACCTTGCATAACATAGCTTGCATGCCTGTAGAGCCATCTTTTTTGCTCATGAGCTACAAGCATATGAAGTTTTGCTTGTCTCATGAAACTCAAAGTTCATTTTTGTGTGGTGCCTTATCAAATTTATCAGGAGGTATAACTTTGGTATGGTTTGATGGAAAGTAGAACAAGGGCATGAATTTCCCTTAACCACTCATGTGTGTGTGTGAGTGTATATCGACAGTGTGTGTATGTGTCTCACCTTCTTGGATTTCTCACCCAGCGGACAACCTGAAGTTCCATTGCCTCAAAGTGAGTATGCATGTTTTGGATAAACAACCTAGATCTGATCCACATCATGATGGAAAAAAGATCGAAGCTTGATCCCCCTTTTTTCTTTTTCACTTTGTCTCATTTTATTTATGTCTTTGGCAGTGTATGCTTGTGCCTTATTGTTGCTCTTATATCATTTTCATGTGTGTTCTTCTATGTATATGTTGGTTTGCCATGGGATCTTGATCCTAGGGGCTTGATCAACCCTCTTGACCATTGTCATCCTATCTTACCATTATTCATGCACATGGACCCCTCTTGATGCATATTTTCCTACTTTAGTGTGAGTTTGAAGCAAGTTCATCCTCTCCCTAAAGTGGGGGTAAATGTGGCAACAAAAAAAGTATCCCTTCTACTTTTCCTTGCTTGTTTGGGCCCTCCTTGTAAACTGAGCTTAGTGGTTGCCTTGATTTAGTGTTGTAATGTGTTTGACACATTCACATTAGGTCTTGGGACCTTCTGAACTAATGAACTTAAATGGTACCTAGCTAAACTGTTATGAAGTGTTGTAACACACTTTTCTAAGGTTTTATTAATTAACTAAACCTATTAAACCTCTTTTTAATCAAAATAAACCTTAATCATGTCTTATTTGGAATGTCATAAAGTGTTGTAACACACTTTCACACTTTTCTAGGGTTTTCATTAATAATTGGGCTTTCTTATGCTTTAATTGGCCTTATTTTACATCCACAAGCCTCATTTAATGCATCTTTTTGAGGATGATCCCGACACAAATCAATATCTAATCATGATTTAGGTGTTTTCAGGTTTAATGGCCTAGATATAGTGATATAGGACTCATTCACCACCTTGGGCAAATGAGTCCCACCTAGGTTTTTGGGTTCATAACCTAGTTTCACACCTTTCTAAGCATTTTTGAAAATGGTCCCAAAAATTATGCCTAATGAGACTCATTTGCCACCTTGGGTGAATGATTCTCGTGTGGCCCAAAATCAAAATTAATTCAAATTTTTGGTAGGTGCATTGGTCAACCCAAAAGGCATCACTAATCACTCATACAATCCTTCATTAGTTTTAAATGTAATATTCCATTCATTTACTTCTTTGATTATGATATGATGGTATCCACTTTTTAGGTAAATATTTATGAAATACTTTGCTCCACTCAAACAGTCCATAATATCATCCATCCTTGGCAATGGGAATCTATACTTGATAGTGATCCTATTGATTTCTCTTTCAAGTTTGTACACATTCTCCACTCTCCATCTTTCTTTGCTGCAAGTACAACAAGTAGCACACATGGGATTAAGCTTTCTTTGATCAATCCCTTTTTCAAAAGCTCGTGTATCTATCAGTTTAGCTCTGTATTTTCCAATCGGTCTCATTATATGTGTTGCCTTTTTTGGAAAACTTTCTCCTAGTATTAAATCTATGTGATGATTGATGCTTTAGATTGGTGGTAAGCCATATGGTACATTCTCTGATATGAGGTCTTCATACTCTATCAATATTTCTACTACCTCTTCATTCTTTGCGGTAGATTTGTTTGCCTCTAGAATACCACCCTTCTTTGGAATCAAGACAAAACACATATTCTCATGCCTCAATCCTTCTAGAAACTTTCTTCCATCTACCAAATAGTGTCTGGTAGTGCCACAAACTTCACTTTTTTCCTCTTCCTCCAAAGGTATCAAGTCAGTGATTGGTTGAAAACACATGTAGTCTGCCTTAGGTCGATGATCTATTCACCACAGGAAATGCCTTCAAGATTCATAAAATCACTCTAATTCCACTTGGTGGATTCACAAATGGATGGTCCAGAAAGGATAGTCCAACCATGCAGTTTAGAGTTAACACAATAGAAATAACAAAAGACCTCAATCAGAAAACATGAACTTTCATTTACTCAATAACAAGAAGTCTTACATGTAGCATATGTGAAATAATTAGGACGCATAGGCTTGCCACAAAGGCATTACAACATTACAACTGGCTCAAAGGCCTTATTTGGATAACTAATCCTAATTACTAGAAGACTGCCTATTTATCATTAAATACTAACTACTAACCCCTTACAATGAAATATAAATGATCTTAAATATGATTCTCCAACTCCAATAATGGTTTGCATTGGCTTCAAAGGTTTACAAATCCCAATAAATGATCAAGCATATAGGTCAACCCTAAAACATGAAAGATAATCCTTTGCGAGATGAAACATATTGCGGATCTCCAAGAAAGATCCCCTTGGACCCAAAATGCTTGTATGATACTCCATTAAGCTATGCACACTCCAGAATAGGTCTGCACTATGAATTATGGACCAGGTCAGCCCCAAATGCTCTGACTATGAATTTCTAGTGAAATTTTGAGAGCGATTATAACTTTTTGAAAACAAATGCAAATCTCTTGAAATTTAGATATGATGTAGATGACCTCGTGTAGATGTTGTATCATGCTCCGTGAATTAAGAAATGATAATTCAGTGAAATACAAAATGTTGAAATAGCTACAAAATGAAATGAAAGAAAAAAAGGTTTTTGGTTGATACACAATTGCTTTACAACTAGGGATGCTCTTGCATCATTGATCTAGGAAAAGTTGAACATATTGGACTATGTTGGAAATTACCATATTAGTGTCATGTTGTAGGTAAAAAGTATCATTTGCATGAATAAAATATGAGTAGTTTAATTGATAGTCAATATAGCTAGGGATTGTTGTATTATCATTATGTTGGAACCTAAAATTTCCTACCTTTTTTTGCAAAATTTTAGGTCCCCACGATGAAGAAAATGGATTGCAACACTCAGAAACACAGTTGTGAAATCTACTCTAGGAGCTTACTTTGAAAAATCACAAAATGTAGCTAGTGCAATTTCATGCAAAACACCTTGCAAGGATGTTTTTTTTCCATATGTGAATGTGCATGCATGATTTCATCTTCTTACAGTCAGTTTTGACAAGGTTTTAAAGTATCAACTTGAAGTGTTTTGAAAAAGATTGATGCTTGCAACTTACGAAATCTACCAAAAAGGCTAACTTTGGAGGAAAATATTTATCAACTGAAAGAATTTCATGGAAAACCAATTAGTGTTTTGAATTCCCCCATGACAATATGCTCCCATGTCAGTTTTCAGAGCCTTAGTAGTTTGTTTGATATTTTTAAAAGCCAAAACCAAAAGGGTTTTACACAGTTTTGTGACTACACTTCCAGAAAGTTTCCAAGTGGTCAACTTTGACCTTGAATATTTGATTAAGGATGTAACTTGGTGAAAAATCCTTATGTACACATGCTCATGGGACCTAAATAAAGCAATTCCCCAAGTTATAGACTCTCATGAAGAGATATGATATTTTTCAATGAGGGTGACTTGATGAGTTCATATGAGCTTTGGCAATGAGTTTCAGAAAATGTTGAGTGAACCACTTTGAGAATTAACAGTTTGAAATCCTGATGACTTCATGCAAATACTTTTGACAAACATGCTTCCCTATCATAAATCAACACTTCGGTGCATTTTCATGGCTTTGGGAAAAATTTTGATTAGTTTTCTAATACAATTTTGGAGGCTACATGACTTGTCTAGATAACAGTGCAAAGTGTCAAAAAATGTACAAGACCACACTACAATGAGCCAAATAATGTGAATTATCAGCATATCATTTACCTTGATAGATGCCACTCATCCACATCACAAGGAAGAATCTCCATACTAATTATTACCCTTGTTTGTTTGAGGGTACTAGTTTCCAAAAGAAAGTACAAAAGAGAACATGCTCTAGCAAACCAAATAGATGATGATTGCCCCATAATGGCCCACATTTACCTCCACTCCTAAAATTTTCCCATATTTATTCCTTTATATATACACTCCACTAAGAGTCGGTCTTCATCAAGGAATAGAAGAGCATCACTACACGATATCCCCACTTGCTCTGCAAGATATCCAATAATCCATGCCTAGACGTTCATCATACTTCTATGAAACATAACACAACAAAACTAGCAAAGGGGCAAGGACTAAATCCTAAAAGAACAAAACTTCTACTTGGCTCAATCCTCCCAGTCTCGTGCCCTATCATCAAATTCAAAAGAGAAGTTTTAATGTCACTCAAGCTTGAACTTTTTTTTATTTTACTAAAATCAAAAATTTTCACTCAGCTACAGTGTGTTTATTGGATCTATGGGCATTCCATCAGATGTAATCAAGGTTCCTAGTGGGCATTATAAGTTTGGGGTGAAATTATTGGATCCAAAGATGATACTTGTTGTACACTAAAAATAATTGCATAGCTAATGAATGAGCCAATACTATTATGATTGCAAATGCTTATAATGCAAAGTAATATGGTGGAAGGCAATGTAGAAGTTTAAAAGAAATAAAAAGGAGGCAATGTAGGTCAGATAAGAGGATCAGGCACAATGAATAGAAGATGCAATAGAGGACCTCCATTCTGCCAAGAGAAGCGAGTTTAATAATAATAATAATAATAAAGGTTACGCACAATTGCTCCTTCCATTGTGATGAAGTGTTGTCCTACTACATGATTCGCCTCACTAATGTTAAAAATGAAGGTGAAATTGTAGCTTAAAACTTGTAAACCTATGTGACTGTAGATTTAATTAAGTGTTCTTTGTCACAATTCTTTGTGTATGATTAATCTGTTTAGATCAATTTTACCAATTGTAGAAAGAGACAGAAGATTGCAGAAGAATGAGACAAGAAGATAGAAGTGACACATCATATACATGGAGAAACCCTTTCGGGAAAAAACTCCACCACCAGAATCAATAGTGCTTTTATTATTTAACCTTAGAACAAGATTACAATAATACTATATCAATCCTTGATTGATATGATTCCTTGCCTTCAACAATCCTTCCTCACAACCTGCACAAAACTCTCATATGCTTTCTCCATCACAATCTATCCATGCATTCCATGTGACCAAGCATGAATCCACACATCCCATGTCATGCTTCAAACCCTCACACATGCACAAGCTCAACCTACTAACCTGCAACCAAGATTACAAACTCTAATACAATTTCTGCAATAAATAGAAAATTATGAGCATTGTAAACTCCAAAGAGTTGATCAAAACAAGATCACAAAGCTCCTGAAAAATATCTATGCCTAGATTGTGCAAGTAGAGTTCCACACTGTAACATGAAATCAAAACCAAAGTCTCCTCAATTTAGGCACCCCAAACTGAACACTTAACTGATCGTTGGTCAAGAAAATATCTTTCAAGCATCACCACAAAGTTGATGCCCAAGAATGGGCCCACTTAATTAAGCCTTGTAAATATCTTCTCATGCAAAAGGTGTTAACTGAAAGATGCCAACTTGGGCACCCAAGGTGGGTCCAAGTCAATCTTAGTTAACTGAAACATATCTCTCCACCAATTCATGCAAACATTATGCATGATTGATCATCCCCACTTAGTTGAATGTATCCACCTATTATCTCTCATACAACTGAAGTCATTAGTCATGCAACTCAAGTCAATTGAATTCAACTAGCATTCAACTCAAACTAACTATATGCAACTGAAGATAATTGAACCATAATTGAACTAAACTAAACTAAATTGAAATGAACTGATACTGAATTGAATCGGACTGAACTGAATTGAACTAAACTAAACTCCACTCATGTAAATATCAATCCCTAACTTGTAGGAACAAAACATGCATTACTGAAGTGTTATCTATACTCCAAATAGTTAACTTAAGCAAGGTGGGCTCCACCTTCCATGTAGGTGCCCCATGTGCTCCTATTTTTTAGGAGCTCTTCTTGGGTGTCCCCACATGTTCCTATCATTTAGGAATAATTACAAATGTCAATTTACATGTTCATTTCATTCAAATTTAATCTCTTTCTAATCCTAGTGTTGGGGAACACTTTCCAAGGACTTAGGAGATACATAAAATATGTTTATGATTGCAATTAAATGGCATCCTATTCCCAACATTCTCCCACTTGACATTATACATTGCAATTATTCTAAACAACGAATCATTATTATAATTCAAGTACAAGACTCAAGGCCAATGGCCATCCTGCACCAAGAGAACTTATCTGTAGCACTGATCAAAGTGTCAAATTTCTCAATCAATACCTTTCCCAAGTCTCTGTAACCAAACTATCATTGGTAGAACTTCATGCAATCAACATAACAATCCAAATCTACAAACAAGTCCATGTATATCCACCATCCTGCAAAATAAGACTTCAAGGTAATAAGACACATAGACATGCAATAAAAAACCTTTGAAGTAACTCACTATAGTAAAGTGTAACTAGTCCAAGAGAGGTGCCCCTCTCATACATGACACATATACCTTCTGGAACTCCCATTGCATAGGTAATGTCAAATTTGAAAACAAGATCACAACATTAACAAGTCCTCCTATAGCACTTCACATAGAGGATGTGGCTAACTCCTCTATCATAGTGTCAAAGAAGCATACAATGATATGCAAAATACATCTCTTATAACATAATAACCTTCAAGAAGAAGACAATATTCCCACAAAGAGAGAACTTGCAAATCAAACCATGTTCTTATACCACACTAACATGTGCCAAATTGTGTAAAGTAAGATCTCCTTCAGCACTCCCAAACTGAAAGGATATCAACACCTAACCATTCAACTTATAATGAAACATGGTAGAACTTAAATGTAAACCTCTCACAGAAAGTAGATCAAACTTAGCCAAACATTCCCACAACAAAAGGGAATATTCCCAAAGCCACTAACTATCTCTTGTACCTCTCCTTCCCAAATCCTCAAAACTAACTCAAGCTCAAGATTGTAAGGAGAACAATGGAAATACATAAAATCATGCATCTACTTCTCAATAATCCCTCATAACTCAATTTTCAAGACTAATTCATAAGAGAAGACAAGATACATGTATATAAATAATACATCTAACAATCAAGCAGGCAACACCTCTTAGATCATTTACCTTCTGAGTAGACCAAGAGTGGGATACAAGAGTGTCCCGTGCATATAGCACCAAGCAATATAGGCTTTCAATAAAGAAACCCTTCACATCATGTCTATGATGGACTCATATCCATTTCTAGGTGTAGGCTCCTCGGTCTTTATTGTTGAATTTTTTTTATAAAAAGTAACCATTCCAACACATATCTCTTAACATAAGAAATATATGGCCTAACCCAAGTCTCTCTAGTATCCATGAGCACCCACCAATCAATCCATTCCAACTTCAAATGCAACCTACACAATCATGAAGCTCCAAGCAAATGATTAATACTCAAAACCAAAAGGAACTACATCCTCTCCAAAGGAAGAACAATAACACCTTTACCAAAGACTCTAAGGGTCCTCCATGAAACAAGATGTTAAAAACTCTTCAAATTACATGAAGATAACCATATCCTACCAAAGCTCCCACTGAATTATGATACCAAGCTATACATGGCAACAAGATAAATATCAAACCACCACTGTCAAAAACTCCCACTAAAAAATGTAACCAAGCTATCCATGACATCGTGATAACCATCTCCTAAATGAAGATCATCTATGGCCTCAACATAATTAAAGAATCTATTGTGAACGACACAGCTCCCAAAAGGTCAAGAAAACCATAATCTCTAAATCAAGAAGATAAAACACACTTCTTTTACAAATTTGTAATAATATAATAGTACAAGATCCTACTATAGCCAAAAAACCTTCAAACTTTTAAGAGAAAGGTGTCCCAAACTCTACCCAACCGTTTTCTCTAATACTAAACGTTGAAAATGAAGGTGAAATTGTAGCTTAAAATTTGTAAACCTATGTGACTGTAGATTTAATTAAGTGCTCTTTGTCACAATTCTTTGTGTATGATTAATCTATTTAGATCAATTTTACCAATTGTAGAAAGAGACAAAATATTGTAGAAGAATGAGACAAGAAGATAGAAGTGACACAACATATACATGGAGAAACCCTTTTGGGAGAAAACTCCACCACTAGAATCAATAGTGCTTGTATTATTTAACCTTAGAACAAGATTACAATAATACTATATCAATCCTTGATTGATATGCTTCCTTGCCTTTAACAATCCTTCTTCACAACCTGCACAAAACTCTCATACACTTTCTACAACACAAGCTATCCATGCATTCCATGTGACCAAGTATGAATCCACACATCCCATGCCATGCTTCAAACCCTCACACATGCACAAGCTCAACCTATTAACCTGCAACCAAGATTACAAACTCTGATATAATTGCTGCAATAAATAGACAATTATTAGCATTGTAAACTCCAAAGAGTTGATCAAAACAAGAGCACAAAGCTCCTCACAAATATCTACGCCTAGATTGTGCAAGTAGTGTTTCGCACTATAACATGAAGTCAAAACCAAAGTCTCCTCAATTTAGGTGCCCCAAATTGAACACTTAACTAATTGTTGGTCAAGAAAATATCTTGCAAGCATCACCTCAAAATTGGTGCCCAAGAATGGGCCCACTTAATTGAGCCTTGTAAATATATTCTCATGCAAAAAGTGTTAACTAAAAGATGCCAACTTAGGTGCCCAAGGTGGGTCCAAGTCAATCTTAGTTAATTAAAACATATCTCTCCACCAATTCATGCAAACATTATGCATGATTGATCATCCCCACTTAAATGAATGTATCCACCTGTTATCTATCATGCAACTAAAGTCATTAGTCATGCAACTCAAGTCAACTGAATTCAACTAGCATTCAACTCAAACTAACTACTTGCAACTGAATATAACTAAAACATAAGTGAACTTAATTGAATTGAACTGAACTGAACTGATACTGAACTAAACTAAGCTGAACTGAATTGAACTGAACTGATACTGAATTGAATTGAACTGGATTGAACTGAAATGAACTAAACTCCACTCATGTAAATATCAATCCCTAACTTGTAGGAACAAAACATGCACTACTGAAGTGTTATCTATACTCCAAACAGTTAACTTAACCAAGGTGGGTTCCGCCTTCCATGTAGGTGCCCCATGTGCTCCTATTTTGTAGGAGCTCTTCTTGGGTGTCCCCACATGTTCCTATCATTTAGGAATAATTACAAATGTCAATTTACATGTTCATTTGATTTGAATTTAATCTCTTTCTAATCCTAGTGTTGGGGAACACTTTCCAAGGACTTAGGAGATACATGAAATATGTTTACGATTGCAATTAAATGGCATCATATTCCCAACAACTAATACCATTGCAGAGATTGAAAGTGAAAGGAAACCTTTTTGTATATTGTTGATGCAGAGTGACAGGGGAAGCAACTTCTTGACACAACACTTTGACACACTTATTCAACTATACCCTTCAACAAGGTAATCTAATCACACAACTTGACCTTTACATCCAAACATGCCAAAAGTACTTTTGGATGCATTGAATACTCCCAACATGACAAAAACATGACTACACAACCAGACTTTGCACTCAAAACCCTCCATTCATCCATCGCTTCCTTACTAGCCCAGACATCCTTGTAGCATCAATCAATAGGACAGTCATGATAAAAACTTATTAAAGGAAATAACCAGACAAGGAAACCTAGTTTCAGACATCTCATATAGACCCTTATAGGTTCACAAATGCATAGGATCAAAATCCAAAAGTAGATGATTCAAAATACTAATTTTCAAGCCTCAAAAAGGCTTAGTTAGGCCTATGTAAAGAAGGAATCCAACTACCAAGGAACACCCCAACACCCCTAATTCCTTCAATTGAATCCAACAGGTTCTCCAAGACCCATTTTACATATTTCATCCATTACTATGGCTCAAAACCTCATAAAAATAAAAGAAATGCTTTCAAAACACCATTTTCTAGACTATCACATACAAAAACCAGACCTAGGGCATCAGATAATTCTCACAAAACTCCATGTTTCCTCCTAAAACCAATTGCATCATGTAGAGGACCCCTAAATCCACCATTCCACCAAAAATAAAAAATTTCCCACAGTGGAATGGTGAATTATCAACATATTTGTAGCCAAACCCTTGTTTTGTAGGGTTTCAGACCCACTTTAAGAGAAATTGGTGTAACTATCTCAATTCTTAATGAAATTAACTCAAATCACCACCAAAAGAAATTAGATTCACCCCTCTAACAAACCATGAAGATTTGGATGTCGTACAATAATCCTACAGATTGTACCAAGCACAAGAATAGTGAAAAATGTTGGAAAATATTAGAAAAACAAAGTTTATTTGCTTCAAATCTCCAAAAATGCCAACATCAAACCTACCTCGACCCAATGGAGGTTTTTTAAAATTTTCACCACCTTCCCCAATGACCCTCAACTATTTTTCAAAAGAAGTAACCATTGGTTAATCATAATTACATCATAATGTGGAGCTTACAACAAATTACAACATGACAATTTTGCATTTTGGAGCAACTTTTCAATCCTAAACTCTTATGACTTCTAAAACCACTCTAATGCCTTAAAAATATCCTTATTACATGTTCAAAACTCCAACCTTGCACATTTACATACAAATTCAAGTTTTTTTCCTTCCCAAGGCTACATGACAACATTTGAAGCAAGGTTACATTTTTGCACGAACCCAAAGACTCACCCTAGATCATACTCAATGGTCTTAATGGACCTTATGTAAGATAAAAATACTCAAAAGACTCATGCTAATCCTACTAAAAACCTATTTCCATCAAATGATTAAAAATGGAGGATGAGGTGTAGGTGCTCTTGCACCAATTGTTGTGTGCCTCAACTAGGAGAGATAGAAACATGGATTATACAGTGATATACGAAGGAGTCCACCATATTTTATGTGCAACATTCAAACCCTAGAGAGTTATCAAGAGCATCAGCAGCACCACTGACGTCTAGTGAAGAAGCTCACATTGATATGCTTGCAAACACAATAATGCAACCAACATTGTAGCAAGTGTTTTGTGTTGACCTAGACATTTTCTACATAGTCAAAGGCATAAACCCTAAAAGTTGATGCATGCGAAGCCAAAATTTTATCGAGGAGAAATACTTGTATTGAAGTGAGAATGATAAGTTTTGATTGATGTATTTCTTCAAAATGAAGAGAACCATGCAGTATTTGAATGAGTTACAAGGATAGTAACTTAACTCATTCTTTTCTTTAATTAACCCAAGAAAAAAATGGAGATAGGCCCGACATGGATAAAGAAGAGGAGAAGCTCGAGCAGAGAGGTGAAGAGGAACAATTTGCAACAGATGCTATTGATCAAAATAAAGAGGATTGTTGAGGCTTATCTTGGAACCTCGATTAAGAATGCTATCTCAATGATTTCGAGAGACAGGATACAAAGGATGTCAAGAGTGATCTCTGGTTTGAATAAGAATCATCAAAGATCCAACTGTTGTTGTCATCACCTATGTGCTTGATAAGAAGGGCATGAGAAGAAAGAGAAGGTGACACCGAACTTTCCCACTTTACCGCAGGCATAACCTAAGGAGTGTGTGGTATCACAGTGGAACCTCTCGCATCACCACAAGAGCTAAGTGAAATCGACACGATATTGTGGTAACTTCCCGCTTCCCTACAAAGCCGAAATCAAATCATTGCAGTATTGTGTTAAGGGTAGAACGTGAATGGACCAACAAAATGAAGATTTATTAGAAGTAATAATCATGCATAAATGAGATATTATTTTGGGGGATATAAATTTTATGTAAAGTGCAAGTATAAAACATTTTCACTGGGAAGTGAAATATTTCTATCAAGGGGGTTAAGTGGAAATAAAAATTGGGGAGTCATTAATTATTTTACTCAAATAATATTTTTCAACTGGGTAAGGTACATACAAGTAAAAGTGGAATGAAAATTGTTAGCAAATGAGGGATAACTATAAACATTAAAATTAATTTTCACGGAGATGCAAAGGAATATCAAGTAAATATTTTGTTTGCTAAATAATATTAAACTAAACTTGCACTAAATGGATATGTGAAGGGTCATAACCCTTGGAAAATACAAGGTATATATATGAAAGATAAAATCAAGAAGATGGCAGAAGATCAATAATCAATAGGAATTAGGTTTTAGGATAGTAGATAGAATGTATAGAAAATGAAGACTTCTAGTGCACATTGTAATATCTTTTGAAGCAATATAATGGAGGAGAAATCTTGAATTGGTGGTCCAATTTTTGGTGTTCAACTGTTATGTCAATTTTAATTCATACATGTTATTCAGTTGTCTTCGAAGTGGTCATTCTATGTTATTCAAATTAAGTGTATCAATATACATTTAACTAGTCAATACACATTTGTTGTACTTGTGTGATTTCATTGATTGGTTTCTATGGGAAAGAATTAGAATCCTTTTGAGAGGTCATCTTTAATAGGTTCTTGCCTAGGATTAAAGTCCTTTTAAACTAATTAGCTCAATTGGTTTTCTTCACATCAAAATTAAAATCCTTTCAAAACTTCACAGTAGCTTAGGGGGATATCACTATGATTTGTAAGAAGAGCCAAATAGCTGACAAAATTGCACGTTTATACAAGCTATAAACATCCATAAGTGTCGATCAGTTAGACTTAAGCTATGAAAGATGATCCACATACCTTATATATCTCAACTCCATTTACCCAATAGGATTAGGCACTAGTCACATTTATTTTAAGCAATATACTTCACAAACTTTATTCATACATTTAATTCTCAAAAACATTTACAGTAGGAACTAATCATTAGCCTTGCATCTATTTCACTTCCAAATGCCACTGTGAATAGATTTCCCAAATTAGAGATCATACACATAACTTTAAATCTACTCAATCATTTAGGTACACCCACCTAGGTCTTGCAAAGCCTAAAGTGCAAGGGGATCTTAACCATGTCATTTAGCTGTGTTCGTTAGCCAAAAACATTCCCAAAGATCTTGGCATCCTCTTAAGGTTTAGAACTTGCATTTGTGAGACCTAACACATTAAAAAACTGAAGGAATGTTTTGAGTGGCCTCAACTTCAAAATACAAATTTAACCTTCTTAAGAATACTCCAATATGGATGTAGCACAAATATATGTGAAACATGTATAACCAATGTGTAATTTTAATGATATAAAAAAGGGAAGCATTAAGTGGGTATATCTTCTCCAAATAAATATGTTTCAAATTATTGATAGAAATTACATACAATATGGAACTAGCTTGTTGACGAAGTCACACAATAATATACAAAGTTGGCTTTTAATACTTTGGATATCAATTTTGATGGTGTGTTGGTAGATAAATGCGTTATTTTTGAGATAAGTATATTGATCAATGACTTACAAATAAAACTTCATCATGTACCTATACATAACATGTTGCATGAGTTAAAGAAATATTAGGAGGAAAGACTTCACAAAAATCAATATTTTATTGATTATCTAGTGTAAAACCAAAGTGGTTGCATAACTGGGTAAATAGTTAATCATATTTTTGTGGGGTTTTATAGTGGGGCCACTATATATTTTTTATAATTATTTAAATGCTTAAATAAATTGCTTTCATTTCATATGTTGTGCAAAAGGAAGATTTCAAATCGCCTTTGGTTTCTTAGTTCATTGGAATCAATATCAATGTTGGAGCCTCTCAAATAATTGATCCTTAAGGGTTTGTTAAAATTTGATTATTGTCCATATCATTGTAATTTCTACTTTGCATGAAGTAACTTTCTTGAACTGCCAAGGGTGTAGCATATTTTTAGTCTTATGAATAGATAGGAAAAGTGCTTTATAATTGAAGGGTCGTTATTATTTATTTATGTAGTTATATGTGTAGATACATGAAATGAGAATCATTGATAGATCACATTGTTGGGTTCAATTTTTAGCTTAAAACTAATGATGATAGGATCTAGATTGAAGAAGGTCAAATGAGGGATGCCAGCCATCTAATGATTACACTACTTGAGGAGGGATCAAAATATTCAAGAATTCAATTCTCTAAGTTGCTTTTCCACTTCTTTGGAGGACTTCAAAATGAATCAAACATCTAAATTGTCAAATATGGGGTTCTTCACTAAAAAGTACTAAAATTAGTTATTTTTGAAATTGCAATGTGATGTAAAACTTGCAACAAGATAGCATAGGACAACATAAAATATATTCCAACACTTAACTATTTATAATTAGTAAAATACATAGATATTGTAGGTGCTTGTTATACTATTTACATTTACAACCAAAATATCAATTACAATGCTAATGGTTGAAAGTAAACAATCAAAAACCAAATTGAATTTCCATTAGACAAAATAAGATAAGCATAAGCATATCATGTAGCATATTTCACTTAATACTAATTAGGCTATCAACAAATATGACACCAAAATAAATTGTGCAATAGAAAGAATTCTATTGATTTTGGTATCATTAGTTGAGTATTTTCATTCCTATGCCTAGCAATTTAAATATAGAGAAAGAAGATGCAATTGAGAAGTGGATAGAAAAAAATAAAAATACACTATTCCTATTAGTATTGCATCATCAATAACCAAATATATAGGTCCAAGGAAAGCTAAAAATATTCCCACATGGTTGGTAGAAAAAGGAAAGGAAAGAAAAATTTCATAGAGATTAACACCCCTATTATTGACATAATTTGGAAATGGGTTTTTTTCATAGAGGATAATTAGTAACTTTAATTTTAAATGGGTCACCAAGCTATAAATCTTTCCTTCCCTCAATAAACTTGTGTAGATGAGAATAAATAAATGTCCAAATGGCTTTGAGAAAAAAATATAGGATTCCACCCTTTCTAAATGCACAAATATATTGATGAAAGGGTGTTCCAAGTGTATGGATAGGGATACATTCAATGGAAACTAATTTTTCTAGTACATGCAAATAATGCCTCTCCAAACACAAATTTATATTTTTTGTGTATTTATTTGTAATGGGATTTATCCCACAACTTGTGTCCATAATATTTTGTTATGCAATGATTTTTGTGTTGGTTTTGGGTAAATTCATTATGGAGTAATTCAGATAGGGATAAAATTGTTCAAATGTAGTCATGAATTTCTATTTTCTATGTGTGTTCTAACAAAGTCTTTGAGGTAACTGATAGATGTGAGTGTTTGTATGATAGGTTTGAATGCAGGTGAAAAAATACAAGTTGATTATTGTATTTTTATATGTGCACCCTTACACATGTTCATGGTTGTATTTAAAGTTTTTATATCTAAAGTTAGGGGAGAGGATCAAAAGTTGTGCACCCTAATTTTGTGCCTCTTAAAAATTTTACATTGCAATTTTGAATGACACTTAAATTTTGATATGATAGTTTACTTGGCAAGCTTACTTCTTGAAGTAAAAAAAAAAAGTCCATATTATCAAATATGATGTCACATCAACAAGTTTTTGTTGATGTATCATAAAAATATATTAGAAAAAGTATTACCTACAATTGTGAATTAGGTAATATGTTGTTGGTGTGCCCATGTGACATCATGTTTTTTGTTGCTTTTTTGGATCTAATGAGTTTATTTCACTTAATTAATAGTGACAATGGGAAACACTAAGAACTTTGAACTTACAATTATAACGCTAAACAATAAAGAATAATGCTCTTCAAATATATAAATATGCTCAACTATTGAGTCTTCTCCCCTAATTATTATAATAAATTATGCATGACGATTCCTCTACCCTATGTGAGAATATCTCTAATCTCTTGTTTAACATGGGGGAAATACATTTAGAATATATGTTCGAATAAAATGGAGTGAAGAGGTCCTACCATTGATGCCTCCCATTTCTTCAAGGATAAATAGATCCTTCTATTCTTTCACATCATTTCCAATTAGATAGGGACTAGAATTGGAAAAGATGGAAATGAGAATTAAAAAATTTGGGGTCTATTAATAGAATGGTGTTGATTAACCAACAAAAATTGAAAATGGACAAATCAAAATGAATGAATACATTAATTGTTAAAATTGTTAATACATACATCTAATATAATCATTTTCACTAAAGATAAATAATCATTTAATTCCTAGACTATGAATTCAAGATGATGAAAACAAGAGGTCGAGCATGGGGGAAGTGGTGAAGATGTTGGAAGGGACGATGGAGGCTCCTACACTACAAATTCCAAGTTGTGTAGAGGTGCAGGGAGATCAAGTAGATGACGAAGATAACACTAGCTTCAAGTTCACTTCAACCAACAAAACAACAAAGCCACCAATAGGTTTTAATTGGTGTTGTTATAATAAAAAATATTAAAAGAAATGTTCATAGTACATAGAATCTAGGATGGTGTGGCTACCATCGTCTTAGTAGTAAATAAACAAAGATTAAAAACTATTACTAAAATATTGGTGGAAATAGTAAAAAGTTTTTTATGGAGACTTGTGGTTCACTGTGGTTGAAGGATTGTAGATTAATAAGGATAATGTCATATTTGTTGAAAATTGGTAGAAATAGTAAAAGATCTTTATGGAGACTTGTGGTTTGGTGTGGTTGAAGGATTGTAGACTAATAAGGATAATGTTATGGGTGATCCCACAATAGTGGTTTACAATTCTTGGCCAAACTGGACACTGATTTTTTTTTTAACTAAATCTTCACATTCAAGAACCTATACCAGTTAAACTATGAGGAATTTGAAGATGATGCAAACTAGGGTCTTGTCAGATTTTGTCTGTAGATTCTAAAAATATTTTTTTCAAAATTTTTGGAATCAGATTGCACTTCTTTCTCCATCTCCCATGAAAATTAGTTTTTTCAAAAAATGACATTTTTAAAAAGTGACACACACCGTATAACACAACTTTTTTTCCTTGAAAGATAAAATTCTAATTCTTTAGAATTTAGTATGTAACTCCGATATATAGTGCTTCCACTTGGTTAGATGGTTTTTTATTGAATATTTTTTCTTTAATCAAGTTTCAAAGTCAAATCAATTACAATTCATACATAATGCGACCGTATAACACATAACTTTTACTGTATGTATTAAAATTCTTTCTTTCTTTTTTTGTTGGATCAAGGACTCCAATATCTGGTGCACTCATATTTAAAAAAAAAAAAATTGATAATCTTCTATTTTTCCACATGTGCAGAACAGAGAGTTTTGTTTTTGGTGAAAAACCTATATTTAATAATTCTTAAAAAACAAATAGATAATATAATCAAAACATATTAAAATTATATTTGTTGGATAGCTCATTTTGAGGGAAACCTGATACAAGTTGGTTTTCTAAGATCTCCTCCATTTTCATTCTCAAATCGAGCTTCGAAGTACAAAATTCTGAGCAATTTTGGTGCCTGAGAGGATGTGGGTGAAAATAAGTGGGTTCAGTCGAACATTCTAAATATGTTCGGTCGAACCCCTTCTATTAAAAAATAATTTTTAATATTAATATAAATATAAATGATATTTTTTTTAAATTATGAATTGAGAGAGAGATATGGAGGTAGTGGGAGAGAAAGGGAGAGTGGGGGTAGGAGGGAGATACTTGAGAGAGAGAGGGGGGAGTGGGAGAGAGATAAAGGGTAGGGGGTATAAGGGTTTAGGGTTTATGGTTTAAGGGGTTAAGGGTAGAGGGGAGAGGAGAGGGTGTAGGAGGGAGAGAC
>VDFB02119834.1:0-12221 GCA_007258455.2 Sequoia sempervirens | reverse complement strand
ACCCTTTATCTCTCTCCCACTCCCCCCCCTCTCTTTCTAAAGGATTAAATTTGATGGTTGAATTCACCTGTCAACAAATTTTTTAATTACGGTTATCTATTGAAGCGTGCCCTTAAAACATTATGATATACCTTAGTGTATGTAAAATTATATATAAATCAAACATATATATAATTATAATTCTATATAAATTTTCACAGTTTATCCAAAATATCTCCTTTTACAATCTTCTTAAAATTTTGATTGTATTTTATAGCAAAAATATTTAAATACGGTCATATGGCCATCAAATTTAAATTCTCATTTAAAAACATATGTATATTAATATTAAAATTAGGGTGTTCGACCGAACATTCTTGGAATGTTCGGTCGAACCCATTAAATAAAGTTTTTTTAATTGCATGTTATGGTGGTTCGACCGAACCATAGTTCGGTCGAACCCTAGTTCGACCGAACCTTTCCAAGATGTTCGACCGAACACATATTCGGTCGACCCCCTCTTTTTTCACCTTTGCTTCCTAAGGCACCAGAATTGTTGAAAATTTTGCGTTTCGAAGCTCAATTTCAGAATGAAAATGGAGAAGATCTCAAAAACCCAACTAGTATTGGGTTCCCCTCAAAACGAGCTATCCAACTAATATAATTTTAGTATGTTTTGATTATATTATCTATCTATTTTTTAAGTTTTATTAAATACAGGTTTTTCACTGAAAACAAAACTCTCTATTCTGCACAAGTGGAAAAATAGAAGATTATCAAAAAAAAAATTTAAAAATATGAGTGCACCAGATATTGGAGTCCTTGATCCAACGAAAAAAAAAAAAGAATTTTGATACATACAGAAAAAGTTATGCTGTTATACGGTCGCTATGTCTGAATTGTTACTTGATTGACTTTGAAACTTGACAAAGAAAAAATATTCAATAAAAAACTATCTAACCAAGTGGAAGCACTAGATATCGGAGTTAGAAATCTAAATTTGAAAGAATTTTAATTTTATTCTTCATGTAAAAAAAGTTATGCATTATACGGTTCTATGTCACTTTTTAAAATGCTATTTTGAAAAAACCAATTTTTGTGGGAGATGGAAAAAGAAGTGCAATCTGATTCCAAAAAAATTGAAAAAAATATTTTTAGAATCTACAGAAAAAATATGACAAGACTCTAGTTTACATCATCTTCAAATTCCTTATGGTTCAATCGCTATAGGTTCCCGAATGTGGAGATTGTGTTAAAAAAAAAAATATCAGTGTCCAGTTAGGCCAAAAAGTGTAAACCACTATTGTGGGATCACCCAGTAACAATCTGTCTTTCAAGCTCTTCTTCATTATTTCTAGATTGTTCCAATTCAAGCTCCAACTAATTGAAACCATCAGTGATTCAGCTGCATTCTTTAGATTTTTCTTTCAAGGACTAAGAAAGATTCTCTTCATTCTTCTTTTTGTCTTCAATCTCCTTAGTCATCCTGATCACAATAGATTTTGTCCCATGCTTTAGGATAGCATTATCTCTGGTAAGCTTTTCACATTCTTCTATCTTTTCCTTCAAATCTTGACTCAGGTGTTCACCTTCCATGCTCTTACTTTATTTATGTTTAAGCTAATCACAAAGTTCCTTTCTCTTTTCCCTTAACTAATTGATTTTATCTTTCAATGATTGAATAAATTTATCAGCATTCATGAGGCTTGCCTACAATTCCCAGACTTTAGATTTTGACTTATCAAGATTGTTTAGGGCCATCAACTTTTAAACTTCTTCTGTTGAACTAAGCTCTAATACCAATTGTTGGAATCAAGGAACACTGAGAGGGGGGGTGAATCAGTGTTCTGCAAAATTTAACTTTATTAACCTAATCTTTAAACCACTTATCACATTGAATCAAAGGAAAGATGCAAGAACACAAAACAATCAACCACAACACCATCACACAAGTATTTTTTTACGTGGAAACCCTGTTAGGGGAAAAACCATGGTGGAGGTCAATCTACAATATGAGTATACTCAAATATAAGTGTTTACAAAAGGAATGCACATGCATTCAGGCACACTGGCTAGAGCTCACTACTCAAATACAAAAGAAGACTCACTATCTTACAAAAGCATTTGGATTACATCCAAAAGATTTGAACTAAAAGAATAGCATCTACTAATTCCTGATTATAGTTCCGATTAAGCACATCAATCGCATTCTTGACCTTCTATCTGATTCTGCTCTTCTGCTCTGACTGCTTTAATTTGGATCACAAATCTTTTTCTACACAAGTGAAACTATGCATAATCGCTCTACAATCCTTCTAATTTTTGCAACACACTTTGCACATATATCCAAATGATATAAATGATTGCTTATGTATATCCAAAACTAAATATTTAATCAACCACATGTCAACTTCAACAAGACATAAAATATTTACAAATTGTCGGCTCAATCTATAGATAATTTTTAATGTGCACCAACGAAAGTCGGACACAACATAGTGAGGACCCAAATAAACATGATCGAACACAAAAAAAACTTAAACAATTACTCCTCGAAGATCCACAACATGTTATATTCACTTAGTTCGCCTTCTTGCACTTTAAACAAAAAATCAATCAACCAGATCTTCTAACTTTCACACCAATCAATACGAGGCTCTAGATTCAAGGATAACAGATCATACATTAAAAAACCTTCCCTGAGATCCACAGCTCAAAATGATAACAAAAAATTGCATATGAATCGATGAACACAATTTTGTCAAATGCTTTGTTCTAACTTGATAGTTAACACAAAACTTCAATCTAACTTCTAGTATAAGAAACTACTGAAGTGTGGATCAAATCACTGACTAGGGTTTCCATCAATGAAAAGACCAAATGACTTGTACAGTCTCTCTTGCAAACAGTTATGAATGCGCAAGTTTCTGTTAGATCCACCTTGATTAATGGACCTCCTACATATCTTGTGGGACATCCTAAGAATTCTCTAATTCCTTACCCACCATCACAAAAACAACAAACTCAAAACAAACCTAAAATTATCCTTTACCCACCTCAAAATAATGTGTCGCAACAACCAAGTCATAATATACCATTGCTCATACACATAACACTAGAAACAATCTGCAACCCAGCCAACCAACCCCAAGCTCCTTACCTTTTCCTAATTCTATACTGCCTAGTGCTCCTCGATTAAGGGAGTATGATCTTGTTGAGAAACTTAAGAGCATTCCCGCAAAGATATCCCTATGGGATTTAATTCAAAATTCACCTAACTATCACACTATGCTTCAAACAGCCTTACAACAAGTTCCTATCCCTTCTAATGCACAACTAAATGAAATAGCAACCCTAATTCAAGGATTGAATGTTGACATTATTTTCCACCAAAGTCAACTCCCCCCTTTGGAAGTGTAAAAACAAAATGAAGCTTTCATAATAATATCTCAATATAAAAGAATAGGGATAAAGAAAGCCCTCGTTGAAAATGGTTCAAGCTTTAATGTGTGTAGTGTAAATAGTTTGGATAGGATTCATGTGGATCAATCAAAAATTCAACCTGATTCCTTGTCTATCCATGGATTTGACAATGTAGGAAAAAAACCGCTTGGT
This sequence comes from Sequoia sempervirens, assembly GCA_007258455.2. Classification (NCBI taxonomy): domain Eukaryota; kingdom Viridiplantae; phylum Streptophyta; class Pinopsida; order Cupressales; family Cupressaceae; genus Sequoia; species Sequoia sempervirens. Next base: position 8,627 of record VDFB02119834.1, on the reverse strand, counting down.
GTGATCACTTTTCCTCCTATAGTTGGAAAGGTTGCATTGGATACTATGAAGTGGTTTTTCTTATTATTTCGCTAGCCTTCCAATCTTCAATTTTCTTTTGTTTTGATTGCGGAAGTGTTCGGGATAATGAAATTTTGGTAAGGAAGACGAGAAATGTGCCACAGGGTGGCTACACAGCTTTCCCTTATCATTTTCTTTTCGGAGGAGCACCCAAGACACGTGTCGGGATGACGAGAATTTGCTACAAAAACATTCTTTGGAAAGCATAAGGTTCTGACCATGTGACATGTCATCCATCTATCAAAGGAATACTATGTCTCTTATGAAGTAATATCTTTTGGAGACTGTCAGAACTTGTTGGCTTTTCTTTTCTTGTTTCTCAGGAGGGAAGCTTCAAGACGATGCTTCGAGATGATGTGATTAGTCAACGAGATTCTTTTACTGGACTATTTTCTTTTAGGATTTGATTGTGTATAGGCTTCTATCTTTAAAATATCTAAAAGACATTAATTCAGTCATTGAGAGTTAATGCAAAGATATTTTGTAGCCTAACCAAGGGTTTCCAATCAGATTGCAAGATATCAAGTATCAACATTTGGAAGCAATTACTTCTGAGCTGAGGTGGTGTTTCTTTCTTTTAGCGGCTATAAGAGGAGAGCGGTGATCAAAATGAAGGGTTAGATTTTTACAAGGAACTATTTCTTTGACAAAGAAGTGTTTTCTTTAGTTTTCTTAAGGTTTTTAGAATTATTTTCAGAAGTTACATAACTACATTATTCCGGCATGTTATATCTATTAAGGTTTAAACTATTTTCGGATTGGCATCCGACATTTGTTTCAAAGTTTAGTTTATAATTGAAGCATGAACTATTGAAGAGAAATTATTGAGACTATGCATGTATGGCCTTTTTCAAGCTTTCTTTCTTTATATTGCTATTTTGAATGAAAAAGTGTCTTGCAAGCTATATTCAGATAGTTTAAGTAGCAGATTTATATGCTTTATGCTTGTATGGTGGAATAGTAGCTTAGGAGAATTGGACTATGTCATTGGACTTTTCTATTTTTCTTAAAGTTGTTATTATTTTGTTATGCTATGTTGTATTAGGAGACAGAGTTCTTGTCATTTCTAGAATATTGTTCTTTTACTCATAAGAAATCTTTATGTTTGATAGGACCTCAATGAACACTACTTGCAGGAAGATCTGAAAGTCTGCATTGTGCTTGAAGTTAGCCTTTGTTGTTTGTTCTCTTTCCAACAATGAGGGGTTGTGGCATTATGTGTCTTTTATATCAATCATAGGAATAATTTGGGTTTAAAATGTTGTAAAAGCTTTAGTGCATCACCTTTTATGTTTTATATTTACATTTCCTTTCTCCCCTTATCTCAAAACCCCAAAAGAAGAGTCGGCTTTCTATAAAAAAACCCAGACGTATTCAATGAGACACAATTTTTCCCCCACTCGTTGAATTTCCCATAAGACTATTGGAGAAGCGTAAGATTTGATGATCAATGGTTCTTTTTCTAGCATGCCTAGTGAGACAGAAGTTTTTCCAAATGTCTCATTAGAAGTCAAAAATATTTCTTGAATCAGGCTAAGGAAGGAAATTGGAAGTTTCATGGCTAGAGTCCAAACAAGAGCGTCCTTGAGAGGTCACTTCCAGTACTCTTAGTTACCTTCCTCAAATCCTAGAAGGAGAAGAACTGCAGGTTTTGTATCACCTGTAAGGAGTAATAGAGCTAGAAGTCAAAGCCCAATATCTAGAGCTTTATCTACTCCACCTGGAGGCTTAAATTTCCAGATAAGATTGCATGTATATCTGATCCATAGGAATTTTTTCTCCATGGCTCATGTACCTCCTCCTGCTCCTAGAAATTTTGTAACATGGGATAGCGATAGACCACTACAACCACCTACACCCCTGGATGTATGGCCTGCCATACCTGCTAATGCCCTCAAGGCTATTCCAAATTTCTCTGAAGAAGATTTTAAAACCCCTTCTGAACACCTTCAAGATATAGCGGAGGTATGTAGGATACATAATATAGTAGAGGAAAATATTGTTCTAAGGCTGTTAGCCGCATCTTTTAAAGGAAAGGCCCAAGATTGGTATCGATCTTTGGTCTCAGGTTCTATCATCTCCTAGGATCAGCTCAGATGGCGCTTGTTCAAAAAAAATTTGGAAAAGGGAGACTGCTCCTCACTATTACATCAATTAATTACCATTAAAAGATCCCCGAGAGAAGCCATGAGCGAATTCAACACTAGGTTTGATAAAACTTGGTAGAGGATTCCCCTGGCTGGTCGCCCCGTAGCTACAATGGCATTCATGTTCTATCTGAAGGCTATCAATCCAGACATCACAATTATGGTAATTTCCATGAGGGGAGATATCTTGCTTGATGCTTATGAGTTGGTGGTGCAAGTGAAAGATAGTCTAATTGATGCTAGGAAGCTCCCGCCATGACCTCCCATTCCTATGTTCGCAGAACCCTCCAGGACATCACAAGAAGGGGCCTTTCCAAGTATGTTCGTTATACAAAGCAGCACGTTGGATATGCCCCAATCTATATATATCCCTCCGCACAGAGCAACATGTCGGGCTCAAGTTCAGTCATGGCTGATATTAATGACATGAAGAGTCTCATGCGGACTCTTGTTAATGAATTGGTCATCCTCAAATAGTAGCAAGCAATGCCTTTGAAGCTGAATACTTAGACCTACAATGGAATCAAGCCTCCCTATCAACATAACTCATACCAAGTTTTTCCCCGAGGAGGAGGCCAACATATGACATCTACAAACCAGATAGTCTCGATCACCATGCCACTTCAAATAGTAAAAGGCAGTCAAAGCAGAGAATTGATCCAAGGCTAGAATAATTTGGTAGAAGAGGGTGACGTATGGTGTATCCCATGTAGCAATGGTCATCTTCCGCAGAATTTCCCAAAGGGAAATATGCAAAAATTGATGGTAGAACAAAGAAGCAAAGGCCCACCCCCAGACACGAACGAATGTGGGTCACTCAAAATGGAGAATGCTCATTTTAGAGCACAATTGCAAGGGATGTTCATCCTGGAACAAGAGGCAGACATAACACCTGATCAAGCATTGTTCTCATGTGGAGGAAGAAGATGTACTGTATCCAAATGAAACTTTGAAAACTGGCATTCCACCGATACAATCGAATTACAACACAAGATCTAAGAGGAGGCTTACAGGAGAATATGTACAACAAGCTCTACCACGTCTGTAGCTGTGTCAACAATTCCCTCTGGAGAAGCAAGCATCATCACCCATTGTCTGACCTTTTCCATAGCTACCTAACGTACCATTGACAAAAAAGGAAGCTAACAAAGCACCAAGATCAGTCATGATGGAACGTTTTCTCCTGAAAAGGAAAGAATTTTTGTCGTTTAAGCCTAAGGGCCAAGTAGTCGGGATGCTTAACATAGTGGAGAAATTAAAGAAGGTACCTGCAAATGTATCATTGTGGGACATCATATCAATTCCTGAGCAGAAAACCATACTTCAAAAGGAATTAGAGAGGGAAGAACAAATCCCATAGGTAGATACGGCTCAACTGTGCAATCAAAGCAAAGGCAATAGATCCTTGCTTCCCCCTCAAGCTCCTAAAGAAACAACTTATACAAATGATATGGGAAACATGACAAATAAAGAGGTAGGTGGAACGAAGCCTATGCCTTTCTTTTTGACACTTATAGTAGCAGATAAATTGTTGCATAATAATATGATTGATTTGAGGGCTAACACGACCATTATGCCAAAACAAGTGGCACATGCTTTAAAGCTTAAGTATGAACCCCTTGAGAAGGGAATCATGCATCTAGACAGAAAGAAGGTCTAGACCATTGGTCAGATAAAGGATCTATCTCTAACCCTTTTCTCCTGCCTGATCCAAACAGTCACGTAGGAAGTGGTAGTAATAGACATTCCACCAGTTTTCAGAATGTGTCTATGAAGGAATTTTACTGCTAAACTTGGCGGATATCTGGCACTTGACTGGTCCCACTTGATTTTGAGAACCAAGCACAAAGCAAAGATGAATATTCTTTTAGACCCTTTGTATCCCAAGCATATTGCAGACAATGCATTCCTATGCTTTGAAGCCACACATATTGCTATATCTCAATGGGAGAAATATTGTGTTGAAATGCTAGAGGATGAAGAGGATACAAGTGAGCGGACTCCTAAGGAAGAAGTGTTGCTCAACCAATTCATTGTTTCTGATCCATTCGACAACTTCCATGCAACCAGGCTCAGCACCTATGTAATTTTTTATGGTGGTCAAACTTTTTCAAAACTAATAAAGGATGAGGGGAAATTCAATGACCTGTCTGATAATCGACTATGGACCCTATATTTTGACGATGCCAAGTGTAAGGCCGGTACCGACACTAGTTTCCTTTTACTCTCTCCAATGGGATCTGAGACACACAGAGCTTACCATTTTATGTTCTCATGTTTTAATAATGATGCCAAATATGAGGCCTTAGTTCACGGCCTAAATCTTGCACAAAGAATGAAGATAAAGAGAATACAAGTTTTTAGAGATTCAGAGTTCGTGGTGAGTCAAGTCCGCGGTCAAGCAGTAGAAAAGAATACCCGAATGAGGTCATACAAACATGGAGTCTGGGACTTGATTGAGAGTTTCAAAGCCTTCAATGTACAATTTATTCCCCGATCCCAGAATAGCATAGCTGATCAAATGGCATCGGTTGGGTCGCAATTCAAACCAGCTTCTGACTCAACTAGGAAAAATGTAGTACAGGTCATTGTCCAACCCTCAATTCCTAACAATGATGAAAATTGGAAAGTTTTCAATGACGATACTCAAATAGCTACCTTCATACAAAAGGGAGGAATGATTCCTAATAATCCAACCCTAGGGACAAAATTTTTTGATGGGAAAGTCATCTAATTAAAAGGGAATAATCTTGGACCAGAGAATTAATTTCCTTCAAAAACCTCTTTGATTGTGAAGATGCAAGAAATGGTAAACGAAGGTTCACGACAGATGAAAGAGATTATGAGAAACTTGATGTTGAGGGTGGTAAAAAGTTGAAAGTCAAAAAAAAGGTTTTGATTAAAGATAAAGAAAGACTAAGGGATCTATGTTATGAATATGATGGAGTTATGCCGTGGACCTATGATGACCTTAGAGGTTATGACCCCGGTATAATTCAACATAGCATCGACTTGTAGGAAGGGTCTAAACCCATCCAATAGAAGCAAAGGCATGTCAACCCAAAGGTTGAGGCATTAATGGCACAAGAGCTTACCAAGTTGGTCAAATCCAAGATAATATATCCAATCAAACATTCCACCTGGGTATCAAACTTGGTACTTGTCCAAAAGAAGAATGATGATATCAAACTTTGTGTTGATTTCTGAGATTTAAACAAGGCATCACTTAAGGACCATTACCCCTTGCCTTCAATGGAGCAAATTCTACAGATAGTAGCTGGGTCTAAAATGTTCTCGCTACTTGACAGTTTTTTGATGATATAACCAGGTATATGTAAAGGAGGGCAACCAACACAAAACAACATATACCACTATGTGGGGAATGTTTGTGTATGCTAAGATGTTGTTTGGCTTGTCCAATGCTGGCACAACTTTTCAATGAACAATGGGTATCGCCTTTAGAGGTTTAATTAACGTGGTCATTTTGATATATCTAGATGATCTAACAGTCTTTTCAAAATAAAAAGATGATCACTTTGGCCATCTAGAAAAGGTTATCCAGAAATGTCAATAGTTTGGGATTTCTCTATATCCCAAAAAATGTGTCTTTGGGGTGCCTCAAGGTAAGCTACTTGGTTTTGTAGTCTCAAAAGAGGGGATATCAATAGATCTCGAAAGGGTTAGATCCATAATGGAATTACCTTTTCTAGTGAACCAAAAAGGACTCCAGTCATTCCTTGGGAAAATCAATTTCATCTGCAGGTTCATTTCTAACTTCGTTGGTATTGTTATTCCTATTACACTAATGCTTAAGAAGAATCTACCATTCAAGTGGACCTTTGAAGGAAAAGAGGCCTTTGAGAAAATAAAGATAGCGATTTCTACTGCTTAGGTCTTACCTAATCCAGATTTTTCCAAAGATTTCTTACTCTATGTGTATAGTGGTTAGGATAGCATAGCTTTAGTGCTCACTCAGAAAGGCGATCAGAATGAAGGAGAACATCTTGTCGCATTCCATTCCAAAACTTTGAAAGGGTATGAGACGAAGTACAACTTTGTGGAAAAGGAAGCTTTTTCCATAGTTAAAAGTTTGAAGAAGTTCTGACACTTGGTTTCAGCCAATAAAATCACTATCCTCGTAGCACATCCCAGTGTACGGGAGTACATCACAGAGGGTGAGATCACTGAAAAAAGAGAAAACTGGATCACTAAGATCCTAGAGTATGATGTAGATATCTGACCAACTAAGTTTGTCTGAGGAAGAGGTTTGTGTGAATACATTACGTAGGAAAAAAGTCCTGCAATTAAAAATGAGACTGATCGAGTCTACTCAAACCAATTCAAGTCTGATGAATCTTAGGTTGTTGATCAGACACGACACATGCAAAAGGGATACTACCCAACCAATCTTTCATCCAATAAAAGGAGGTACTACCGACTGCAAGGTGCCAAGTATGTACTAATTGAAGATGTACTTTTTAAGAAAAAATATGATGGTGTGCTACTCTGATATCTTGACAACCTACAAGAAGAGAGGGTTCTTAATGAGTTTCACCATATCCCTGAGGGTGGGCATTTTTCTACCAAGACCATCACTTTAAAAATAATGAGGGAAAGATATTATTCACCCTCTATGTTTGTTGAAGCGCATCATCTAGTGCAAAGGTGTACACAATGCCATTTTTTTGTTGGCAAAAGGAGGAATGTCGCTCAACCCTTGAGCCTGATTGTAACCAAGGAACCCTTTGCCCAGTGGGGTTTGGATTTTATCGGTGAGATAAATCCTATTTTCAGTGTCAAACATAAGTGTATCCTCATGACAACTAATTACTTTACAAGGTGGACGGAAGCCATAGCCCTAAAGAATGCAACAAAAGGAGAGATTATTAATTTCCTCGAAGAGGTGGTGACCAGATTTGGGCCGCCCAATACCATCATATCCGACAATGCCCAAGCTTTTATTGTGTCGAGGATATCATGCTTTTCTATAAGGCATGGAATTTTTCTTAAAACTTCATCAAATTACTACCCACAAGGGAATAGGCTAGTTGAATCCACCAACAAAAACCTAATTAGGTTAATTAAATACATTAGGTCATAATGGAAAAGGGACTAGCATAATCATCTACAAGCGGCTCTGTGGGTAGACCGAATTACCCCTAAGCAGATCCTAAAGAACTCTCCTTATGAGTAAGTGTACAGAAAAGAGGTAGTAATACCTATTTCCATAGTAACTCCTGCTCTACAACTACTAAAAGCCCTGGAAGTTGAAGAAAATGGCAGAATGGAAGTGCAACTAGCAGAACTCCTCAAATTGGAGGAAGATAGTGGAGCCATGATCAACCGAAAATAGGAAGTCAAGTGATGGTTTGACACAAAGATCTCTAGTCCAGAATTCAAGGAAGGGAGCTTAGTGCTAAAATATGAACGTACTGCAAAACTAGGACAACACACAAAATTTGAAGCATTGTGGAAGGGACCCTTCCAAATCAGCACATGTAAAGAAGAGAATGCATATGAACTTGAAGATATGGAAGGAAATGCTTTAGGTATATCAGTGAATGGTATTTATCTAAAGATTTTCCATTAAAATGCATAGTTCTTTGAAAATTTTCAACAGTTATGTTCCATATGTAAAATTTTCTAAATATTTTGAATTTTAAGGATAAGACAACTAAGAAGGACACTAGAGAAACAAGTAGCTTGTATTATATTTATCGAGAATTCTACATACATGCAAGCCTGAGGCTCATAAAAAAGCATAAGACTCTCTTGAGTGAGCCCAAAAGGAGTTACAAAGAAAAAGATTCAAAAGGAAGGAGTAAAGTGCAAAAGAAGTCAGGAGGTGCCCCTGGCCATCACCCAGGAAGTAGAAAAGACTCGTTATCGGCTTTTCTTTCTTTTCTTTCTTTCTCTGTTTGGTTGCAAAAGGAGGGCCAAAAAGCACAACAGAGATGAACACAGGCCCAAAGCCTACTCATTGCTACTCTGCACCAGGAAGTCAAAGTGTTTCCTCCAGCCTATAACCTACTCCACACCATACTCATGAAGTAGAAAAATGGTCATTGGTTGTGAAGAATATCGGTGTGTTGCAATGTCCATAGTGTGGAAGTCAAAGAGAAAGGGTAACCAAGGCACATCTATCCCGAAGTCTACATGCCTTCGAAGGTCCATGGTGTTCGGGATGTCAACACCGAGAATGGATACTTGCACTATCTCACTAAGCCCTTCCATCAATGAGGTGTCAAACATCTCTCAGCATAGCTCAATTATCATAGGTTTGGACACGTTCAGATCCAACAGTGAGGCCACAAAGCAAGAAAGCATGTTGCATTTGCTCTAAAGATGGTTCTCATCAATAATGAAGTCAGTGCCCACCACCCATTTCAATGCATTCATGAAGCGAGTCACATTTCTTGA
>VDFB02119832.1:0-30978 GCA_007258455.2 Sequoia sempervirens | reverse complement strand
ATAAAATTGCATATAGCCTAACAGCTATTTATTTTATGGAGACATCCGATGTGAAGAGTCACATCACTTGTAAATTAAATGATGTTTATCTATTTGTTAATTCATTGAGGCCGACCCTTTCTAATCGGTAATTTATTGAACGACCCTTTCTAATCGGTAATTTATTGAAGAGACATTTCACTACATTGAGGTCGACTTCATGATTCTAAGAGACACGACTTTGGTAAAAGCCGACATGAAGCTTTTGAAGAGTTGCATCCCTTGAAGTCTTCTCCAATCGAATAGTATAAATAAGATGTGATGTTCGATCCTTATGGTATTGATATTCCATATTCCTCATAGATCAATTATCATTTGTGCCAATTCATTCATTACATTGATTGTGAGTTTCAAGTGCGATTTTCTTCAAGGATATTGAAGAAGGCTGAGTTTGACATCAGCAAGAAGCATTATATTAGTTCTGTGTTTGCATCAGATTGTGATGCCATTCTTGGCCTCATTATTGGCCTCATTGTAAAGGAGAATTTTGATTATCATTCAATATATAAGCGATCTATTGTTGCTGGCTTTTTCTCCCTCAAGAGGAGGGTTTTCCCAGGGTATATTTTGTGTTTGTGTGTCTGATTTTATGAATTAAATTCTGCTTTTATTATCTGATCATAAAACTTACACAAAGGAGTTGTTGGTGCAATTGTTGAGGAAGAATTTGGTAGGCGGTGTGGACGAGGTTTGAAGGCACCCATTCTAGGCGCTGGAATCCCACGTCCAGCTAACTTGGAGCTTCTACGAAAGACGGATGAGGCTGTTAAATTTTATCCTTTTCTCATGGACCTGAGCAGGGTGGCTCTCATGCGTCATCGCATGATTGTGGCTATTGCAGTGGAGTACCTTAAGAAGATGCTAGGGTTAATGGCGGCTTGAGGCTTCAATTGGGTTAAGGACTTTGAGTCATTTGCCAAGCTCAATGGGTTTTTGTAAGTCGGTGGTTTATAAATATAGTTAAGAATTACCTTTGGTATGGTTGTGGTAGTTTGAGTCTGGAGGTTTTTTGGGCATTGTCGAAGACTGTCATTTTTGTAATCTTTTTGCTATGATCGTTTTCTCTGCGACGAGTGTATGTAGTCAGGTAGCTTTTGGATTTTGATCAATTGCTGGTTATCTCCTGCTTAGCAGACGGTTGTATGCTTTATACTTTATATTAATATATTAAAATGATCTAACGTATTAAAAAAATGTAGTATTAATTTGTTTGATAATTCGATTCTATGATGCATATGTCAATATGATTGGTGATTACATTTGCAACTTTATGAATGTTCATTGTTATACTTATGATTATCATTACTCATATGAATATCTGAAATTTCCCTATATTTTTAAACTCTCTCTCTCTCTCTCTCTCTCTCTCTCTATATATATATATATATATATGTCTATAGCCAACCGTCCCTTGGGAAACCCAAACTGGTCATGTCTCAACGAAACTTAGTGAATATAGATATTTTTATTCATCTCCTCCTCTCTCTCTCTCTCTCTCTCTATATATATATATATACACTATATAGCCGTCCCCCTGTCCCCTAAAATCCCCTCAAAAAATTGTCGTCCCCGAAACTCATTCTGTCGTGTCCCCCCATACCGGAAACTTAGTGGAACATAGATATTTTTATTCATCTCCATTTTTTGAAAATGGCATATCAATATCCATATGTGATTCCCAAACCAATACCAGTCCCTATCTCCTTATTAGTGTGAAAACTAAAACCAAAACCAAATATGAAAGGGTGAGAGACATTTAGACAAACAAAAAGGTGGTGGTCCTTGGGAACACATCCCCCCTGATTTTCCACCACTCTTAGAAACTGGAATGTCTCTGGGACACATGTTTGGGGATAGAACATCCCCTTGCCATCCCATTTTTTTTGGAAACAAGGATGTCCCAAGAATGCCCCCTTTGCAACGAGAACATCACTCTATTTGGGCATGCCCAAACATCTCTCGCGAACCCCTCAAAAAAATTGAATTCTTGTTTGTAAAACCACAAATACAATTACAATTACACTTATAGGTATTTACTATTATTATATTTTTTCCCAGCCCTATATTCCATTGAAACCAATTCGAATTTCTAATTTGCTACCAACCTCCCATAGATTTTTTCCAAATAGGTAAAGTAATAATTACTGATCCATTTCAAAAATTCTTGTGTGGCTATAGGCCAAAGAACAAAGAATAGCAATGGGCTTAATTGATAAACAATCACATACTCTAGATTCTCATGATTCACACCTATACCGAAGCCTATGGGAGGAAATTAGTATTTGTAAAACAATTTTTCTCTTCTCATCATTTCCACTTTTTAACTAATATTTAAAAAGTTAAATCCACAAACAAATGAAAAGTGATATTTATCATTAATTATGCAGCTGCTCCAATCAATGATAAAAAACAAGGGTGTGCTCGTGTACTTACTAGTACTAGCTAGTGGTCATCATATTGAAAGAATCCATTTCATTCAACTATTACATAAAAACTCTCAAGACCATGTACACCATAAATGCTATGCCATTGAAATCTATATATTTTTAAATCAAAATATATTATTGTATAGCTGAAACATCCCCAAAAACCCATCACCACATTCCCCCACCCTATCATCTGAGAAACTCAAAGAAACAGTACAAAATGTAGGGATCAACCCAAAGTAGGGAAACCTTAGTCTTGTCAGAAGTGAAAGAACGTACGAGACTACCAAGAAGACTAAAATAGTAGTCCAAATATCCAAGAGAATGGACCCATTGCTAAAGAAAATGAAAAAAATGAAACAAATGATGTTGGAATGCCAAAATGGACAAACAAAGTGTAATATGTATAACCACAAGAAGACCCAACATACTCATCAGTAATTGTGAAGGCACCAATACAAAAGCCAATGAGGTCTCCTATAGAATGTCCCAAACAAAGGGCCCTTTGTTGGATCCTTGGGGTGCAAAGAGAGAAAAATATAACAAATGTAGATATAAAAAAGCGTGATGTACTAGAATAGTTGTTACCTATGTTACCGGATCCACTTGATGATCAGTCAAATCCAAGTCCAATCTAGTTCCCCTACATATTCTAGGAAGGTGCAACCATGGAGAGTTCGGTTTATATAGGTCAAACCCAAGAGAACCTTGGGATGATCAAGATGGGTCCCAACAAACCTATGAAGAACCCGTCACATTTTTGACAAAATTTTAATTTCTTTTTCTTTTTCTTTTTTATTTTTCACCTTTGACTTTGATGATGAGCTTTTCCAAAGTTAACTCGCAAAGTTTTCTAATGAGTTTTTGACGATTTGGAAAATCCATGACACTAAAAAATAATTGTTGAACTTGATATTATTATTTTAATATTGAACTTTAAGTTTGAATAATGAATATGTTATAATATTTATCATTTATGTAATAAATGACATTTGAGTTTATGGTGGTTTTGTTGAATATAAGTTGCTATGTGGTATTCTAAACTTAATTCCAAGTGGCCCATTTCTTTTCACAATCCAATATTGGTGAGTGGAGAGAACACATGAGACAAGGTTGCAGCAGCAAGGTCATGCACTATAGGGTTGCTATTAATTAAAATTTGGAAGAAAAATAGCAATCACATTGAAGGCCATCCGTTTAATTTTTTATGCATGTAGCTTTATTTGGTGATCTTTGTGTGCATGTTTTTAACCAAAGATTCCTACACAAATTGCCAAATGAGGGAAAGGTTTCTCTTCTTATGGATTTGGTGTCACTAGATAGACTCCTCAAATGGTCACATTCAAAGTGTTGCAAGTTGAACTCATATTTGTTACAAAGAACCAATATCCACATTAAGATGAAGTGAGGTACAAATCCAATAGTACTCAAATGCATCGATCTTGTTGAATGAATAACAATATCCTTTGATTCTCTACCCTTGGCCTGCTGGTTGAGCATTAACACATATGTTGTATACAATGTTGTTGTTGTCCCATGGTGGAACTGCTAGTGATTAGTCTTCCAGCCTCTAATTGTCATGGTTAGCGGTTTCCTCACGTGGTTTGTGGTTTGGAGATTTGGTAATAGTAGGTTAGTGCTACATTTATACATGATGGTGATTAATATGTAATGCTTTAAGTACAGGAATATATTTAAAAGCTTTTTCAGGAGGGAAGCCAATTGATAGTTACTCACTTTGTCATTCAAAGCAATAGACACAAATTCCAACAACACAGTTTTCAATACTTAGTTAAGGCAAATATTTTACAAGTTTCAAAGAACATATTATTGAGGTTGCAAGTTCCACCCAACAAGTTTTGAGAGCCTCAAATGTAGCCAATATAGCCATTGTTGAAGCTCCATTGGATGCTGACAATGGTAAAGAATTTGTTGATGTAGAATTCATATATTAATAGTTCACACTTTGAAGACAAGAAGAGATCTGGTGTAGATGAAACTCAGTTTGGATGGGTGCACAAATAGTTTGGGAGTTGTGGACTGTGTAGAACATATTGTTGCAGTTGGAAGCTTCATCTGATGGGATTTTTAGGGACTCAAATGTAGTTAATATAGCCATTGTTGAAGCTCCGCTAAATGCTGAAAGTGGTGAAGAATTCATATATTAAGAAGTTCACACTTTGACGACAGGAAGGGATCTAGTGTATATGAAACTTAGTTTGGAGGGGTCCCAAATAGTTCAGGAGTTTGTAAATCTTGGGAATTATACCATTACTAGGTTGATGAGATAACCTAATGGAGCACTACAGATGTAGCTCAACATGGATGGCCATCCAATAATTTGGGAGATTTGTAATTCAGGAGTTTGAGGAGGTGGAATCCAAGAATTCAGAAATTCAACTTGGGAGCTACACCTTTATGAGGGCTACAAGGCAGCTTGATGGAGTTCTACCCATTCCAAGAACTACTTTCGAAGTGAAGCTTCTGAAGAATTTGTAGTTTTGTTTTTTGTTTTTTGTCAATGTGTTTTGTCTTCAGTTAGTATGTTTTTGCTTTCAATAGCCTTTAGAGGGGTCATTAGAATATAAAGCTTACCTTTTATAATAAAGTCACCGTAGTAACATAGTGTTATATTAATAAATAAATATATACAACGAATGTTATTTTTCAGGTAGATAGTTAAGTGGGGAAATTTACATGGGAACCCAAAAGCTTTATAAGCCAATGTATATCAATATAAAGTTACCCCATTGAAGTTAGTACAATATATTATATTGTGTTCTATGGGTGCAAAGATGTTTGAGTTTCATTTTTTGTATGCTCTAACATTTTTCAATAAAAACAGCTGAAAGCTAATAGTTAAAATTAAATGCTAAATAATCCAAATCCACCCCTTGTTCTGATACAAAAGCTCAGGAGGCTTGGTCCAAGGGCTGCCTCTTTCCCCTCTTGGAAAGGACAGTTTCCACACTCCATTGAGAGTCCAGTCCAATAGACTCCTTGGCTTCTAAGTGCAAGCGCTAGGCTTCTGTTTTTCTACCCCTCTACTTTTAGTTGGGGCTCAGAGACAGGAATGGTGAACCTGTGCCTTTCACAGCCATAGAAAAGCCATTTTCTCTCCATCCTCCAGTCCATCATCCTTACATATAAGCTTAGCTTATCAAGGAGAAATTTGTCCATGGAAACCTGAATTCCAAAGTCAACCTCTTCCATGTTTTTGTTTCAGAAGAGGACTTGCATCCACCTTTCCTATTGCACCACAATTAGATTTTCTTTGTGCTATTTCCCCAGATGATCATTTGAATTTCAAATATAACAAAAGCTCTCGTAGATGACCATTTGAATTTCAAATATAACAAAAGCTCTCGTAGGTTAAATCTAAATTATATTGTATTTGGGCTAGTAATTATACTTAAACAATATCTCATCTATTCTCATGTCTCCACGTCAAGTAGAAGTATCATGGTGATTGTACACTTTGTCAGCTTTAAAAATAAAAGGGATTTTCATTTAAAATTGATTCTGAATAACAGTGTGATTTATAATAGCTAAAAGGGTCTAGTACTAATGTATGCTCATATACCTACTCTAGTTTTTTCTTTAATACTTTCCAACTCCAGTACAAGGCAGTAAAACTTGGTATGGAATCAAGTACAAAGATTTAGAGTAGAAAACGTCCACTAAAAGCAGTAAGACATGAGGTGAATGGAAAACCATACTTACACCAAGCAGTTTGTCTAGAACAAAGCTGAGTTCAATAGCTCCAATCCATTCTCGTGATCCAATAAATAAGGGCTCCTTATCACCAATTTCTACAAGAGTTTCTTGTATTTTTCTGTAAAATTTTCCAATAAATTAACCATTTTGTAAGACAATCAAACAGTGAAATTCGTCTGTTTAAAAAAATCTGAAGAAAATCTCCTTAGATATAGAAGATTTAATGCAAACAAAAAGCCATTTTTTTTCTTTTAAAACTAAGAATACACCATCACAAACTTTTCTATTTTTCTACGTAATCTGTCTGTTTTTCATATCAATACAATCCTGCTTGTTTACAATATTTCTTAGAGGAAGAGTACTCTTTCTCACCTAGGCCTTGCAAGTGTATGTGGAATCCACCTTTTTGGTTTGCAGGTGGCCCATTGATCATAATTTGTATGGTCATGTGGATGCCTCTTGTGTTTGCAAGTACGCTACATTCTAAGATATTCCCTTGTTTACATGGGAGCATTTTTCCTGCTTTAGCAATCATGTTTCCAACCATTTTCTTCTCCAAATGGAATTGGCGCTATCTTCTGTCACACTTCTTTGACCCACCTCGTGAGTGCTACTATCCAACCTATTAATTAGAAGTTAAGGTGCCCACTACCTTCCATACTCACTAAGTCATTAACTTATCCAATGATGTTTCCTACCTAAGTCACAAGGTTCATGTTAATTCAGGAAGGATAAAGTTCAAAACTAGTTAGCTAGTCAATAAAAATCAGTAAAAAACTTGTGATTTCAAAGAAATATATATGTATTTTATAATAATTTTATTTACAAAATTAATAAATGCAGAGGAAAATGTCAAAATAGATAAATATTAATAAATAACCAACCCAAGGCCAGCATTCAATGCACTCTCTGCCAGCCAATGGATATCATTCATTATCTCCACTGCCTGGTTTGAGCAATGCCCTCTCCAAGCACCAAGCAAAATACGGGATCAAATTTTGGAAATTCACCACAGGGCCTGCGCCCTCCCTAGGAGCAGATTGGACCTTTGCTGTGGAGGATGACACCTCTGACTGCGCAGAGGATGAAATTCAGCAGCAGGTTTAAAATATGGTCTGTTTTATGCGAATATGTAATATCAATGTTACAGAACTGTTATGCGTAATATCAATGTTACAGAACTGTTAAGCTTAAGAGATATATTGTGAACAGCATCCAATTAGTATCTGTAGTGTCTCTTGGAGATTTTTGTGTAGCTCCCCATGTGCAATTTGGTAGTATATTCCCCAGTGGGACTTTTTGATACCAGGTCCTCCATGATGGAGCAGCCATAAACATGTATTTTCCTAGTTTAATACAATCCGTATGACCCCCAAGGCCAATTTTGCCAATCAAAAGAAATAAATAAATAAACAGCCCAAATGGAAAATATTGATGTCATTACAACTAATAAAAAGAAATAAAAGAAATATAAATGTACATATACATTTATATTTCTAAATTCAAAAATACATTTAATTAAGATTTATTAAGATATTTATCTAATTCTTAAGTAATTATTAATTAATGCTCATAAAGATAATTACATTTTTGTATAAATATCTTTAAAATATTTTCAAATATTAAAAATTTCAAACAAGTTTTTAAAAATTTAAAATAAAATAAAACCTGACTATTCAAACAATGAATAATAAATACCTCTACAATGCTCCTGTTCAGCAAGAAGAACCCAATACTCAGCAGGGGAATTGTAAATCGTTCCAAATGTGAATGTATCAGACATGAATCAGTAATCTCCATGTCAGACATGCACCAGCTAAGAGGGTAGCTGCTTGTGTGACTAGCAGGGGCCATTGGACTGTTTCTGACATAAATATTCCTCACTTATTGTTCCCCTTCTAGACCATGCCAGACCATGATCACTCTTGATTCAGTCATCTATGGCTCACAATAGAGAAACAGGGCAGAGCTCTAATTCAGCTATGGCATGCACCAGATGGAAAATTGTGAATCACCCCAGTAGTCAGCAGGGCTCTTCCCAATTCAAGCTGGATTTGTAGTCTTTTAGTTTTTTGTCAAAATCTAATCACATGGTGAAACACTCTATTGTTTTTTACATGCTTTCTCAAATTTTCAAAAGATCTTTAAGGGAATGATGTCGAATTGGGGGTCGGAAATCCCTATCCTGAGGAGCAGAATGCCTAAGAATTTAGGGTGCAGAGGGATTTGTAACAAAAGATTATTGTGGAACATAATGAGCTTGTCATGTAACATATATGAATGGTACCTGGTCATGGCACTTACCTCCTCTATCTAGAGAAAGCCCTCCTGCACCTCCCATGAATAACTTGAACTCACTGGCTGGGCTTCTGGCATGTAAACAACGAGGCACTCATTCACTAGATTCATGAGGAAGTGCTGTTGACAGTTGAGTTTGAGCATAGTAGGTGGTGGCTCTATTGCAGTCATAGCTCCTGCAGCATATGGTTTGGCCCCTTCAAGCAGTGGTGGATGTTTTGGACACTATGTGCTCTCCTCTCATAGCTTAGGTCGCAGCTCCTCCCTTGGTGGCACGGACACAAAATGCATGAGTTGTTCATGTCCATTGGTTTCAATACGAACTTTTGTTTAACTTATGATTTAGAAACTTACATTTAATGGTTTATATGTTACATTTTGGCATACTTGTCCCTACACAATGTAGCCTTTGTCTTTAATATTGTAGTATTAAATGCTGGATTTTGGGTATTGGATTGGTGATACTCTACCAATGTTTAGGGATTATTGTAAATATGTTAATAATTGACTTTTGTTATTGAACTCATCATTGCTAGAACAAATCTTCCATGTAATGTCTTTTTTGTCAATCAACTAATGATAGGATGGACCTATAGAACCTCATTCAATGAGCAAGAATAAGGGTATTACAAAAACCATAACTTTTGCATAATTTGAGTTGCCAGCCCCTAGGTTGATGTGTTACCATCCTCCTCATTACCACAAACATTGCTTAGAAGTGCTATTGTCCCTTAGTTAGCACCAAGTGCAAGTTATGCCAAGACTCAAGAGCATAGATTGAAAAGTTGTCAATTACTCACGTAAAAATATAGATCCACCCATTTATTCATGTATGCCACACCATTTTGCCAAGTTTTGCATTCTTTTAATTTCCTGAGTTTTTGCTGAGTCATCAAGTCTGAGTCAAAATTGGGTCTGCCGACTGTTGCTGAATCACGCGTTTTAAAACTATGCCTAAGAGCACCAAAGGAGATTTAATATCTCTCCACTTTGCACAAACAAGAATCACCCAAGGGGTTAATCCCTCTTTTTATTAAGTGTTGTGATGTGCTTTGAATTGATTTCTAAACTATTTTGAATTGGACAATAGAGCACTACTTAATTGTCTAATAAACTATTTTTAATAGAAGAGGAAAACAGTAAATTAAAGTAGGTTGCAGAGAACATGAACACAAATTCTACAATAATTTTAACTTTACTTGCATGAGCGTTATAGGAAGCAAATTCATACAATTAAAATTGCAACAGAAACTAAAAGCAAATTGAGACCAGATTTGTAAAGATTTGAATACAAAAGGGACTTTATTAATATTTAAAGCCATGAAATAAGGAATTGAGTACAAAAAAGCCTTCAATGTGCATCAAATATTTACAATGAGCAGCTCTAGCAGAAAAACTCAAAAAATCACACATCCTGAAAGGGAGAAAAATCTACAATGCTCAAGCTTTGATTTGCTTTGAAAGATGGCTTTAACAATATGTTCTCAGATCCCTGCATTCCAATTATGATATGGTAAGGGTTACTGGAGAAACACAAGACAATACAACAAGTACAGAATCCAAAAGCTTAGCATACCAAAGTGCATATTACCTATGTGTTGGGTGAAAATTATGTAATCAGCTTTTCGATAGATTACACAACTAGGACTTTAGCCACAGCTATGTGAGATGTGAATCTCTCCTCTCGGAAAGGGGAGGCGCCCTTCTTACTGCTGACAGAAGCGATAGTAAAACAAACAAAGTAATTACAAAATGTACACAATACTTACGAAGTGGGGGTGTGTTACATTCATCCTTCTCTCTTTTTTCAGAGAAGATGTTTACAATGCTTCACTGTTGGAAGTTCTCAATTCACAATAACTTAAAACTAACGACGAGCAGTAATGCCAATACCTCTATCTTGTCAAAGCAAAGTGTAGAGGTACCAGAAGTGATTAACAATAAACTAGTAAAATAAAAGGGAAAGCTCACGAAGGCACAAAGTCGTTTCGTAGCTTTTTCAACGGTGAATCTGTGAAAAGTGTGTCGTTTGTCACGTTAGAAGCACAAAGTCTTCTTAGACGCAGCAATTCCTCGAAGCAGCATGAACAATTACAAGCGCAAAGTCTTGTAGATTATCCAACCAAAGTATTCAAAGAGCATGAATAATTACAAGCACAAAGTCTTGTAGATCATTCAACCATAATATTAACAAAACACAAATGTAAATCTAAATAAAGGATGTAACACAAAGTTTACATGAATTACTTAGAGTCCTTCAGATTCCATAAGCTAATCACCACCAAATGAGATCAATTCATAAGATTATCGAATCCAACACAGTCTGGTTTGCAATCTTCTTCTTTATTGATCAAATTTCATTCACAAAGTATGAACACAAAGTTTCACAATTTTGCTTCAAAAAGGGCAGCACTTCGTCGCAAAATACTAAAGGATCCCTTTTACAATAGAAATCCCTCGTTATATAGAAAGAGGGATGAGCAAAATTAGGAAACTAATTGAGGAAATCAAGGAAAGTTGGGTGAGTGATTTTAGGAGATCTCACCTAACTTGGACCAAAGTCAAAGTGTAATTTGTTTTCAAAAGATTACATCTTCGAACTTAGTGCAATTACAATTTACAAAAAGACATATAAGATGTCATTTACAAGATGCATAAAGGGATGCATCGAAAATGTCTAACACCGGAGATCAAGAACCTTCTTCATGTTTCCTTGCTTTGGGCGGCGCGGAAGTCTTCGTATTTCTTCCTGGTCTCCTACACGAACTTCTCATCGACCAACGGTGTAATCCACAATGGTGTGAATTTCTCAATAAATCTCATGGAATGAGTGAACCTTCTTGCATCGAATCTTTTCTGTTATCCAATGTGAGCCTTGTATCACAAATGACGTTCGAGAGGCTTCTGAAAAGTCTGCACTATCAATCAACTTCATGATGGCTTCCTTGAAGATCTGAGATATTTCTGTGGCCGGCAGGAAGATACAATTCTCCTCAAGAAGTTGACCTGGTAACTCCTTGATACCTTTTTCAAGAATAACACGATGCCCTTTGACATCTTCCTGCACTTGGTGGAGATCTTTCGTAAGAGATTGAATTACTTGAATTCGATGTTTCAAGGATTCTCTTACCTCAATGAACTTTTCTTTGTCAAGAATTACACCGACTTCCACCAATTTACTAAGCTTTAGCTGCTTCATCTGTGACCATGACAGTAGGCATTTTTCCATATCTCTGCTCTCCTGGGAAAGTACACTTTTTTCTTTATCAAGCTCTGTGGTGAGCTTCGCCAACAAGGTAGTTTTCTCGTCCGCAGCAATTATTATCTGAGACCCGTGTTCTATGATCTTCTCAAAGAAATCATACAACACCCTGCCTTTGGAGGAGAACTTCTCAACTTTCTTGACAGTTGGGTCCTCAATACTTACCACTGTCAGCAGTTGTGCATTAGTTGGAGATCCTGCAAGTCTCTTTACAACAGTGGCATAATGCTCTGCCCTCTGTTTGTACATATTGCGAGCTTGCTCCATTTTATCCAGTCTTCCAGCTAAGATATCCAATGTCACTTGCGCATCTGCTTTTGCACTTTCATTGGTAACCTTGCCAAGCTGGACTCTTGTTACCGTGTAGTCTTCCATATTGACATCCCCTTCTGCTTCCGGTGGTATGCCAATCTCCGCATACTTGTGGCCAGTCTTGTCAACGTTCAACCTTGAGTATACTTTTTCCTTTTTCTTCCCTTTAGCCTTTGGAGGGACTATCTCTTCGAGGTCGAGCTCCTCTGGAGAGATCATTTGCTTTTTCTGCTTCAACACTTGAGATATCAGCCAAGGGGGAAGGAAGGAGTTGTGAACTTCTGGATTCACTGTCAACTCAGCCGTCATTGTCACTTCTGAAGTCATTGTCACCTCTGAAGTTACCATGGGTATTGTGACAATGGGAGAAGTGTCTGTCATCATTGCTCCTGTAGACTGCACATTGAGCTGATCACGCATTGACTCATTCATGAAACGATTGAATTCATTTTCAGAAGTGATATCATACGTTGGTGAAGACAGGCTAGGAATGGATGATGGAGGACTTGACAGTATATCAACCATATGAATGCTTGTCACCGAGGGAGTATCAAGCGGGGTTGATGCTACAAGAATAGTGGATATCTCAACAGCAGGAATCCATGTGGTAGGAATGGGAGATGAGGGAACAGGAGGTGGAGGAGTTCTTGAATTTGGAGGCGTATGAGGAACACTGGAAATCACAGGCGATGACGTTCTGGCAATTTCCTCAACTACATTCTCAGGTGGTGACCTAGTTCTTTCTTGATCATGCCTAGGTTCTTGTTGATCACCCTCTTGTCTCTCCAATTCTGGTTCACCTTCGGAATCACCTTCAGATTCTTCTTCAGAATCTTCTTCAGACTATTGCCCGCTTTTAGAAACCTCTTCTGCATCGGAATCTGCTTCTGCTGAGTCTTCATCTTCAGCGGATTGGTCACTGGAAGTACTTTCTTCATCGGAATCTATCTCCTCTGCAACAGTCTTTTTACCTTTAGAGAGAGATGGATCGGATTCCGTGGTTTCTCCTTCTGGGACGGACTGGGTATCTTTCTTGCCAACAGTAAACTTGAGCCTGGGACCTCTTCGTGAAGAAGTGGGAACAGTCGCTGATTTATTTTTCATGCGGAGTTCTTGCTGTCGGCGAGCTTCTGCTTCAGATTCTTCTCCTTCTGAATCTGTTCTGAAACTTTTCATTTCAAAACCATGCTTATGTAACCATTCTGCAGTGTTGGCTAGGATTGGCTTCAATCTCTCTCTCATGATGGTACCTTCTTTCCTAGACCATTGCATTGCAGGCAACGGCCTTTTAGAAACCTCTTGTTCATCATAGACAGCATTCATGATATCGCCAGGATCTGTGAAATCCTCTGGTAGGTCAGCAATATCAAGGTCTCTGATTTGCTGAACAGTCAACCTGCAATAATCCATTTTGCGAATGGCTTCATCTCTGCAATCAGCCCAGATGTCTTCAAAACGGTATTTGTGATGATGACCCTTTTCTAATTTCCTTCTGACATCCCGGTAATCAAAATCAAACCTATACCTGTAGGTCTTGATTGTCATGATTTGCATCTCAGCATAGACAGATTTGGCTTTCTGTACAGTTGGGATAGTATATATGCCGATTGTCAGTGGGAACTTGAATCCACGCTTGTGGTTACTTCTTCGTTCTTTATGCACTGAAATCAGTTGTTTGCACATCTCCATGAGAACCCACTTATCCTAAGGATAACGTGTCAGCATGTAAGGGCAGCCGGTGTAGCACCCTACTCTCAAATAAGTAAACATTGGGAATTGAAGAAATAAGCATCCAACTTTACTTACCGCCTTATAGGCCTCATCAGATACCCTTCTCCTTTCGAGAGCTGGATCAAAATTGAAAAGCAAAGGTGCGAAGAAAGCATCAATAACCTGCCTGAAATGATGGAAGCTTTCCTTCAATTCCAGCTGATAGAAGAATTTATACACAGGTACCAGCATCCGATTCCCTTTTGTGGATAGACCTGGAAATTGTCTCATTACAGTTGTTGCATACACCAGGTAAGAAGTCATATAGAATTTCAATGTGGAAGGCGCATTGATCAGTTGTTCATGTATTTCATCACTGATCTGTGTGCCCCAGTCAATGTGCACTTTTTGTCTTCCTATAATCCGGATGTATTCATACATCCAATCATGAAAAGTGGATGATTCAGGCAAGCCTTTTACTCTGCTTAAAAATGTGATGATATCTTTGACGTCATCCTTGAAATCACTTCGCAAGAGTCCCTTTGGCCATCTGGAAATAGATTATCTAGGCTTCTTCAACCATTGGGTATTTATTACGTTTTTAGCCTTGTTAGGATCAGTGTCAAAGACTTCTTGTGCTTTTTGTATAGAGATGTCAATGTATTTCTCCATTTGAGGAACCTTAAACACAATGTCAAAGAAGTCAGGGTCGAGTCTTAAAATCTCGTGCCCAGAAGAATCGATCACACTTCTGCTTTCCCTGATGTAATGAGATGCCACTTGAAGGACAAATTCCGTATTGTGTGCAGCAGTAGGGAACATAGCTACCAAATGCAAGTTACTGTGTACAACTGCTCTCATCGGGTCAGGAAGAGGCTTCATCTCAATTTGCTTTGCAAAATCAACCAAGTCTTGATGGCCAACCTCTGTGTCTTTTATTTCTTCCACCTTGGAAACCACTACAGTCGATGGATAGACACCTTGATATTTATATTTCATTTTGCCTTTTGCTTTTGAAGAAGACGAAGGTTTTCTGGCAGTCATCAAGAGCAACTGAAACTTTGATCAATCAACTTTGAAGGTCTTTGAAAAGAGACTGCAAAGTGTCGAGCCAAAACAAACATTAGTCGTTAAATAGCATGGGAATGCGCGAAACGAGCAACGATGATGAGCAAGCGTGGAGCGGATGACAAGGCATGCAAAACGATGCACAAAATGTAAGGAATGAGGTTCGGAATGAAACTTGACAAGTTTGAAGTGTTTCAGGGAAGAATTGTAAAAAGTGTAAGGGCGCACTTTTTTAGCGCCCTTATATTTTGAAGAATTCTGGCTTTGATGCAGGGGCGCTGAAAAACAGCGCTCCTGCACTTTTCAGTGTTAGAAAAAATTTCAAAATGCCAGGGTGCACTTTTTCAGCGCTATGACACTTTCTTCTGAAAGGAATTTCAAGTAAGTATAAGGAATGAAAAACTTCAACACCATTAGGTTTGAACACAAAAAGGCAATGTGTAAAGACGTTTGAAAACAACGCTTGGGGTTTTTGAAGCATGGAACGCTTGAAATCAACATTTGGCGACGTGTATTGGATTGCATTTGACTTTCCTTTCATCATCATTTTACAAGTGAAAAAAAACCATGCTATTTTACTCACAAAACGTGAGTTTCTTTCATTGCTCATATAGAATCATCAAGTAGGACAATGTGAGAAGATATAAAAACGTGGGAATATGAGCGAAAGGAGAAAAACACGTTTAAAGAAGAAAGCCACGCCAAAACAAACGATGGATGGCGAAATTGTGTGATGATGTTCCAAAACGCGATTAGGGTAAGAGGGAAAAACGTGCTCATGAATTAACAAGACTCCTAAGATATGGCGAAATAAAGAAAATGCGTGGGATAAGAAAAACGTGAGAAGAAAACAAAGATAAACAAAAATGCATATGTAAATCTCTAAGACGTGCACAAAATGGAGGAGAATGGAGAGAAAGTAAGAAGAACAACCTACCAAGAGAAAACGCAAAATTTGATTGAGAGGAACTTCAGATTTCTCAAAAACGTGTTTTCCAGCTTAAGAAGATTTTGCCCAGCATGAAGGAATGAAGTTTGAAGATTTTAAACAATAAAACACTTTTAAGTAAATGGGAAACCCAAAAACCTAACTCAAGTCGAGCAATTAATTTAGGCACAAAAAGTGGCACGATGAGCGAAAAATGTAAAACGCATGAAGAAACACGCCTAGGCAAGAAAATGACTAAGTCTGGATAAAAAGTGTAATAGCGCACTTTTTCAGCGCTCTTACATTTTTAACCAAAAACACTTTCATGCAGGGGCACTGAAAATCAGCGCCCCTTTACTTTTCATACTTACCCAATTTTTGGCTTGTGAGCAGAAGTGCACTTTTTCAATGCAATTGCATTTTTCACAATTAACTAAGTACGAACAATGAGACTTCGCGAAGGGGCTCATTTCAAAGGTCTTCGCGAGGCGAACATAGGGGTACGCTCAAACTGAATGTTTGAGTCTTTGGAACGCATTTCGAGGTGGCTTGGAAATCACCTTGTTTTGCGTGCTTGAACTTCACGAATCCTAGGAAACGACAAGTTTCGTAGGGGGGTTATCCGTGGAACGAGCGCTGCTAGATTTCTTGATAACACTATGTAACCCGAGGATGCATACCTGACATTTTAAGGGCGTCCCCGGTCAGAAACGTCCTGAAGACGTGGGGATGCCTCGGAAACATCCCCGTGCCGTCCCCAATTGGCCAAAAAAAATTAGAAACGTCTCAGGGACGTCTATCAAAACAAAGGAAATGACAGTCATCCCCAGTATGGCCAAGGGACGCCTAGACGTCCCCTGAACGTATCGGGGACGACTAGCCATCCCCCATAACCTAGCAAGTTATAAATTGATTTTTCTTTTTAAAAAGCACAAAATTATTAAAAAGTAAAGGGGTTTGGGGGCCCACAATTTGTTTTAAACCTAAACCTAAAAACAACAATATACCATTCAAAACAAAACAAAACAACTCATTTGTTTCATTTGTGAAATTGTTAAGAGTGAAAGAAGAGCACAATTATGGGAAACCAAGTGAGATAAGGAAAGAGAAGTGAGCAAAGGGCAAAAGAAGGTCAAATCTCCATCATTAGGGACAGCGGCATATTTGATATTTCTATACTTTTGTCATTTTGATTTTCTAATTGAAACTCGCAGCCATTGGGCATTTTGATGTAATTTTTATATAATATATATGTGCATGCCACATTGTCAATGAATGCAGTTAAATTTTGTTAAAACTTCATTTGTTTGTTGCTTTCTATGAAATGAAATATCAATTGAACTCTAATATTATGTGTTAAGGTTCTATGGTGTATTTGATGATTGCTTTATCATATGAATATTTGAAATTTTCTATATTTTTTAAATTTTCCCTACTTTTAATAGTTGTCCTCTGTCGTCCCCTAAAAATTAGCCTCCCTACCGTCCCCGTCCCCGTCCCTGATACGTGTTCCCACATCCCCTGCCATCCCCGTCTCAAAAACTTGAGGTAACATAGCATATTACCAAAAACAAATTTCTTTAAAGAGACTCTCAAAAAAAGACCCCTTTTTCCTTCTTATCTGCGCCTCTTTTATAAGCTTCATGGACAGCTATCTTTGGGTGCTACTTGATCATCGTGCGTTGCATGTCCTTGATTTTCCTTTAAAGCAAAAGTTTTAAAAATAAAATCTCTCGAAATAAAAGCCAAGTGAGAGAGGGTATGGGGGGGCATCAAGGGCAGGAGCAGGGAGAGTAGGGACGAGGGACGAGGGGATGAGGGGACGAGGGGATTTTCTTATTCATAAAGGAAAATAAATTTCTTTTATAAATAGATTTAATTAGCTTTTATAGAATTTAAGATCTTACAAACTAAGATTTTACATTCAAAATGTTCTAAGTCATTCAATCTGAATTTCAACTAGCAATGGAAAGGCTTTACTGAAATAGCGAGGGATGTTCATCGTGATTGTTATCCAACAATGGAAAATCTTTAGAGAGGACAAACTTTGTCAAATGGTCTATTAGAGTTTTGAGGTCTAAGGACTATTGATTGAACTTATAGTTAAATGGCTATGAATTAATGCTACATTTATTAGGAAAGTCTTTTAGCATCAGAATTTGAAACACGCGTTAAATTGTGAACCATAGGATTTAGATTTGATCTAATGGCAAGAAAGATTTTACAAGGTGGCATAGGTGGCATGGCAAGAGCAGAGTGAGCGGAAACACAAATAGTTTATGACATTTTAGTCTGTCAAAACTTCCGCATCACAAGTTAAAAATCATAAGAGGGTCAGGTGATATGGAAAGATTTACAGTATGACAAGCAAAGGTGTTTGCAAACAAAATCTTTTAAGCTTTGATCCAACACCCAATGTGGCAGACCTTGGCATCTTGCAATGTAAAAAATTCTTAGATTGCAAGCCATTAACTTAAAAGAGGATCAACGATTGGTAAAGCTTTCAATTATGGAAGCTTTAAGTTTTAAAGTTGTGGATGGAAAGATCAAATGGTGGAGATTTATCATGTGATTCACTAAAGCTTTAAAGTTGTATGAAATCATAGCAATCAATTTTTAGAAAGATAGGAGGTTGGACCAAGTCATTTTAAAGCTTTGGAGTTTTGTAAGAATCAAAAAGAACCAAAACATAGATTGATTTTGGATGAAAGACTAAGATTAGATTTTTGGAGGCAAAGGTGGTGAATCTCTACCAATGTGAAAAACTTCATTTCAAGCTTAACCTTGCAGAAGCATTATTTTCTTGAAGCTTTCTACTCTATTCTAAGACATTCCAAGATTCGAAGGGTCCTTAGATCTATGAAGAATGTCCCTAAGAGTTTCACAAGAGAGAAAAAGAGATTATAAACACATCTGAAGGAACATGGAGCAAATATTTCAATGGAAGGATTGCAAAATCAGTATCGACAAAGAATTCATTTAACTACAAGCACCACATATGCATAGCACTTGAAAATTAATTGCAAAGGTGGACAAATGGAGAGAGCACAAAGACTGAGAAACACTTGAAATTGAAAAAAAACTTAAAAATTGAATAGGCGTATGGATTTATTCTAAGTGATTATTGGAAACCTCTGCTACAATTAATGAAAAATAATAATTAACAATAATAGTAGCTTTCCATTCGGAAACACCTTGCCATGCCCCCCCCCTCCCCCCTCCTTTGTTTTGGGGCAGGCAAGTTTTTGCCGAGTTTGAGTTTTCCAACTATGGTGAAGACAATGCAATTGCACCTTCATTTGTTTCTTTGTCTCTAAGGTCCAAGGGTCATCAAAGCCAGCCATAGGGTTCTACTTCTAGTTTGCAGACTAAAAGGCAAGTTCCATGTATGCCAATTTCATCCACTCCAGGGATTCAAGCAGTAGAGGCTAAGGGAAAACGCAAGTTGAAAAGTGATGCTCCTAACCCACTAGCAGAATTATTCAATGTGCAGATGAAGGATGAGGCGGATGATCTGATTGGCAAATTCTTCTTTGCCAATGACATTTCATTCCATGTGGCTTGCTCTCCTTATAATAAGGAGGCAATAAAAAAGGTAGCAAGAGCAGGACCATCATATGTGCCAGCAGGGGAGACAAAATTCAAGACCATAATCTTCGGTAAGAATTATTCCAAAATAAATATGCTAATGGAAAAAATTAAGGAATGTTGGGTGACAAGTGGATGCAATATAGGAACATTAGGAATCGTCCACTCATCAATATCATGGCTACATGTTCAAAGGGATCTTATTTTCTTAAGGCAATTGAATGTTCAGGGCATCACAAGGATGTAGATTTTTAGTTTCAGATTCTCAAAGATGTTATAAAGGAGGTCGGGCCACAAAATGTGGTCCAAGTAGTAACAGATATGGCCCATGTGTGCAAAGCTACGGGGAACTTAATTGAGGCAGCTTATAGACATATTTGGTGGACTCCTTGTTGTGTGCATGCAATGAATAATGCACTCAAAACATGGGAAAAGATTGAATGGATCAAAGAAATGGTCACTGATGCTAGAGATGTGCAAATGTTTATTTGCAACCACCACACTTCACATGCCTCTTTAGGACCTTCTCTAAGAAAGGATTCTTGAAACCTATTGAGACTAGATATGCATCCTATTTCATTCTCTTGGAGAGAATTCTTAAGTTGCAAAAGGCATTGCAACTAATGGTTATGACAACAAAATGGGATTGGTCGCCCGATTCCAAGACAAAGCAAAGGAAAAGCGTGAAGGATGTAGTGAAGAGTGAAGATTTTTGGGGTGATGCGAAATATATTGTCTCTATCATTACTTTAGTCTTCTAGTTGATTAGATATAGGGATGTCAGTTGCACCTACCCTTGGAGAGGTGTATGAGTGCATTGAATCTATGCTAGACCAAATGAAGGTTGTTGTGCAAGAGGACCGCACATTACCATTCTACAATAAGCACATTCATCCAATCATTCATTAGAGATGGAAAAAGCTCAACTCCCTTGCACATGGCTACCTATGCATTGAACCCCAAGTAGTACATGCAAAGGCCTAGTAGAGTTACACCCTTATGAGATGTTGAAGTGAAGGCAACATTCATGAGGGCCATCCAAAAGATGTATGATCATGTAGAGGCCGACATCATTTTTACTGAGTGGACAAAATTTGCCACTCTAAGGGGTTATTCTAAGGCCAAGATGGATAGGGGAACTATGGCATAGGAGGACTCAATTTTGTGGTGGACTATCCATGGACCGAATTGTTTGACTACCTCTCTAGCCATTCGTTTGCTATCTCAAGTTTCTAGTTCTTCTGCTATTGAGAAGAACTAGTCTACTTATAGCTTCATTGACTTCCTTAAGAGGAATAGGGTTACCTCTAGGAGAGCAAAGAAGCTTGTGATTATACATAGGGTTTTGCATCTCATTGATCGTAACACACTTTTGTACAAGCAGAGTTGAGCATCGCAATGGGATATAGAGCCAAAGGAGCTAGCACAGATTGATGAGGATGCTATACAGACAAAGTTGGTTAGTATAAGTATGGAGGAGCTTCACTATGTTGAGTCCAACAGTTCTAGTGATGAGGAGTTTGGGGATGATTAGAGGCCTCAATTCACTCCATTTTGTTATTTTGAACATTTGTAAGCATCATTGTACTCATTGTAATCATCATTATGAAAATTTGAATTCGACTTTTTCATCATTCAATGTTAAATTGTTAATGTTCACTTAAAATTTTAGTACTTTCTAAGTTTTACTAGTTTGCCAAAGTTTCATTTGTAATTCTTATAGATACTTTTATAACTATTTTTCAATTACTATATGTACTTCAGCATTGCCCCCCTACGGTGCCCTGTTGTCCTCCCCAAACTTTTGCCCTTGGTCCCTCCTCCTTCAAAACCCTTCCCCCTCTCAAGAAACTCCGTGGCACTATGTTCCAAATCCTTAGAGATGCCATTGAGGAGTTTGGACTGAAAAATAAAGTGCTAGTGATAGATGTGGCCTATGTGTGCAAAGCTACAAGGAAATTGATTAAGATAGCCTACAAA
Source organism: Sequoia sempervirens (assembly GCA_007258455.2). NCBI lineage: Eukaryota > Viridiplantae > Streptophyta > Pinopsida > Cupressales > Cupressaceae > Sequoia > Sequoia sempervirens. The sequence continues at coordinate 9,650 of VDFB02119832.1, read as the reverse complement.
CATATTTAGTGGACTCCTTGTTGTGTGCATGTCATGAATTCTCAAGGACATGGGAAAAATTGGTTGAATCAAACAAGTCATTAATAATGCTAGAGATGTGTAGATGTTTATCTACAACCACCACACTTCACCACAAAGGAATATTTGAAACCTATAGAAACTACCTATGTATTGCACTTCATTCTCTTGAAGAAGATTTGAGTTGCAAAAGTCATTGCAACTAGTGTTCATGACAGTTGAGTGGAAACTATGGCCCAATTCTAAGTCAAGGGGGAAGAGGGTGAAGGTGGTGGTAAAGAGACATATTTTGGGCTGATTTGAAACATTGTCTCTATCATTGCTCTAGTCTTCATAGTTATCAAATAAAGGGATGCTAATATATCTAGCCTTCGAGAATTGTATGAGTGCATTGACAGTACGCTTGGCCAAAAAAAGAATGCTATACAAGAGAAAGACCCTAAATTGTAGTCCTATCATGAACATATTTAACCAATCATTCAGCAAAGGTGGGAGAAGTTCAACACTCCCTTGCACATGGCTGCCTGTGCATTGAACCCTAAGTGGTATATCCAAAGGCTTGGTAGAGTTAACCATGTGGAGGATGTTGAGGTGAAGGTAGGGTGTTCATGTAGGCCACTTAGAAGAAGTACATTGTTGAGGAAGGTAGTGGATAAAATTTGCCACTCCTAAGGGATATCCAAAAGAGGCCAAGCCAGATAAGGAGACAATGGCACAAGGACTCCTTGGTAGTCTATGCATAGGACTCATTCTTTGACTACAATAGCCATTCATTTTTTGTCCATGGTTTCTAGTTCTTCAATTGTTGAGAGAAATTGGTCTACTTATAGCTTCATCCACTCTAATCAAAGGGACAACCTTACCTCTAGGAGGCTGGTGAAGCTTGGAATTGTACATAGCACATAGCCCAATGGGATGTAGAGCCAAAAGAGCTAGGGGAGAGGGCCCATTAGTCGTGCACCCTAACTTCGCGCTTCTAATTATCCTACGTGGAAATTTCAAATCACTCCCAATTTTTTACAGCAGCTTACTTGGCAAGTTCTCTGCTTATAACTAAGGTTTCAGGGCCACATCATCAAATATGATGCCACATCAGCATGCGTTTTTGTCAAGGTGTCCAAAAACGCCCCAAAAAATAGTGAGACCAATTCTCGTGCATTACATCATGAGTAGTTGAGCGCTGATGTGGTATCACATGATTGGTTGTTTTTTAGATCAAAAGCATACATTTTGTTTAATTATGGGTAGTCAATTCACAACTACTAGACATTATATAAACGACTATTGGGTATTATATGTACGATTGGGTGCACGACTATTGGACCCCGCACGACTATTGGGCCCTCTCCCCTAACACAAGTTGGTACAGATATTGCATAAAAGAGGTTGGTTGGTATTGGTTTGGAGGAGCTTAACCTTGAAGAGTGTAGCACTTCAAGTGATGAGAGTTTGGCATGGATTTTGGGGATGGTTAGAGGCACTGGGCCATTGGCCAATAATATATAAAATTTAAATGTTATCATCATTTCAAAAATAATATATTTTGATATTATGTATTAGGCATTTTCATTGTTCAATGTAATGTGTTCAATATTTCAAAGTTACATTTGTTGTTACATTTGTTATTACATTTTTTATAACTAGTTTTTAAGTTAAATGTCCCTAATTAAAATTATGCACTATTTTATACAACTTTCTGATTTTGATAATATAAATTAAAACCAAACAGCCAATGGTCAATTGATCACCAATTCAAAACCCTAGTTTGTAGATAAAACTCAAAACATGCAAATGAAACACTAGGATGCTTGAAACTCAATGAGACCCTCAAAGAAAATATTTTACTTATTCCAAATGCTGATTAGAAATTTAGAATGTGTTTTTGAACTCACTAGTATGTTGTACAACCTAATACAAACGAATGTCCTGGCTAGGAATGCTTGTAAATGCTATATGACCTAATCTAGGGTTTGCCCTACTGCCCCAGAAATTTTAGAAATGCAAGCAATCCTTGTTTCTCTCTTGAAATCAGCCAAAACAATATTTTTCGGATTTTTGTTTTCCTTGGATCCCTGACTAGTATGGCTGACTGGGATATATAGCTAGTAAGGAAAATTCAGATCTGACTTGAAACCCTTGAAGACCTTGTCAAGTATGCTGCTAAAAATTACTTTTATCTTGAGAACATCAGCAACAATTCAAAAAGGGACTTTAGCCTCCATTTGCATGCTAAGTGATGACTGAAATGATGAATGCAGCTGCTGGTTTGACTGGAAGGTGACCTAAATATTTGAATTTTACTTCATCAATGTGGCACTCAACTAGGGCAACTCGGAACCAACACCAAGTGTTGTCCAAATTCCACCAAAACCTGAAACTTAATATATTAAACTTTAAAATGCTTTGTTGATGCAAAATCATTTCACCCATTGCTGGGATCTTGTTTGAATTCTCCAAAAATCAGCAAAAACATTGTTACACCATTGTAGCAAACTGAAATGTGTCTCCAAATCCTCCCAAATCAGCACAATTGTGATCCTTGGATGGAATCGCCCAACATTTAAAGTGAAGGTTTTCGTCCTTGATCCCAAATGCTGAATGAAAGAGAGTTTTCATCCTCTTTAACTCCGAATAAACCAAAGGTTTCTATCCTTGGATACCCTAGATTGACCAACTACTCGAATCTGAAAATTAGATGAAAAAAAAAATAACTTAAATGATCCCCAAATGAAGATAGGCGGCTCCTTGATATACCTTTTCGAATTGGGCCCTTGGGTCCTAAATTTCACTCCAAGTCCAAGTGATAAAAATACTTTTATTTTTATTTTATTTTCATTTTTTTTATAAAGTATTTAAAAATAATTTTATTTGAAAACTACTGTTTAAAAAACACCTTTCATTTTATTATAATAATATTATTAAGTTGCCCTTAAAACTAGAGATTATTGGGCCAAACTTAAATAATATTATTAATTATCTTAATCAAAGAAAAAGGGGACATGACAAGTACTATATGTATTTGCACCTTAATTCCCCTATTGCTCTTAAATCTAGGCCCTTGTTACCTCATCCCTTTGCCCCCTCATTCCAAGACTCCATGGAATAGAGCAGACTTGGAATAGCAAAGATCATGCACTTATTTAGATGATGTTATATATTATAATGCCATTCTTTATGAAAAGAAAATTCTTCTTTCCCTAATGATGGATCCCGTAGATGGACTCAAATCGCCAAGACTATGTAATTCATACGCAGTGCATCTAGAATTATCAATGTCAAATAATCCCACTGCAGACACTTAAGACATTTAGTGATTCCTTTCTCCAAGTGTAAGAAAGTCAATTTCATTCTTAATTACATAGTATTTAAAATTTTTGCGGCATTTGGCCTCCCAAGTATTAGAATTACTAGATACTTCAGTGAAAGACAAATTTAATTACTAAACATCAGTTATCATTATAACTAATTTTTTTTTTAAGTTATCTGCAGTATTGCTGTAACGGTTTCTCCATTCGCTGCATACCAATTAAAGCAATCAAGTAAAGTGCTTTCTACATAGCCAGCAATCAAATTCAAAAGTTAGCTTGCTCCCTCTCATAGAGGGAACACCTTCAACTTAATAAAAAAAAACAACAATGATCAATCAGCTATGAATGCAACTAACAAAGGTAAATAGCAACAGATTCATATAGTTTGATCCAGCTTAATGCTTTCCTAACAAGGAATCAGTTCACGTATATATAAGGTTACAATTAATGATACCCTTGATAACATCTCTTCAATATATTAGCATACTTAATTATAACATGTAAATCAACTTTATCAGATTTAGTATACTTGGTGCTCAACTATATGCAGCCAAGCAACCTTTCAGCTACCTGAACTTCCCTCTGACCCCCTTGCTCCCTCCACCCAAAAAATAATCTATGTTGCTCATTCTGTAGTTGTAGCCTTTGAGACTTTTGTTGTACTTGTTATATATGCACATTAATTCTATTGATTTTGTGTCAACTCTTATGTGAATTCTCAATCCAACTTCACTGTTATGTAGTATGTTTCTATAATGAAAATGATGGATGCTTTTATAATATGAAGTATCCGTACTAAATCTAACCCGAAAAACTCATTTTTCAAAGTGTTGTCATTTCATCAAACAGTTGTTGTGCAAACTCATGAATTCTGATTTTCTCATTGCGGTTCTAATTTTCTGAGTTTTGTTTGATTGCTTTCAACGTTTGGTTTAGTGTTTTCAATGCCAATAACATAAAGGAAATGCATAGAACTGATATATAAATGATTACACAACATAAATTGATAAACCCACTTCAACTTTATGCTATTAAATTAAAGATATAAGGTCTGATTAAAATTGACAGTTATGTCTGATATGAAAATTATCAGACTGTAACAACTCTATTAAACCCAATACAAATTAAAGATTTGAATACCCAATATGCCAATAACATACCTGTTTTATGCCAGCATGAAAACACAATGTATGAAGGTTGATACGAGCATGATAACAATGGTAAAAGACTGAAATAGAATGTGAAATATGCAGCTACAAGTCTGATTGTTGTTATGGAAGTGTTGATATGAAATTGGTTGCCAAAATAGTACAGCCAATAAGTAAAATGTAAATATGTGATAGTATTGGCCTAGTTGAGACTCGATCTATCAATGGTTGCACCTGATCTGAAGAAATATGCTGATAGAATGTTGCTGCAAACTCAGATCTACAAAATATATATCTGAAACTCATCCAATAAAGCCCAAATGAAGACCCAAGGTAGGCCCTCCCCAAAGGTGAACTGGGTTCTTGTTCAATCCACAATAGCCTTTGAGAGTTTTTGTTTTCAGAAGGCTGAAGCAATGTTGAAACCCTTCTCCAGAGCTCAAACCTGCAAAGTGTTTTCTAAAAATGAGAGTAGAATGCTCAAAAAGGAGCCCAACACATTGCTTTACAACCTCTCATGGATTTTTTTAATACAAGTCAATAAAATAATTTTCTTAAGGGTCTTTCCTCATCCAAATAAACGGGCCACTTTTTAAAAACAACTTGAGTTGCTAGGATAGGGGCACTTTTCACTATTCACGTTATGATTTTCAGTTCCTATTCACCTTTTACTATTCCATTAAAGCAAACCTTAAAATTTCCACAACCCTAGATTCATCAATTGAACTCCAAATTGAAAGGCTCATAAGGTTCCCAGCTAAACTCCACGGCCCTCGGTTGGGTCCCCTAACCATTCTGCTAACCTACGGTAACCCTAATAGTAGGCCAACCTCTACTAGTTTGAGTTGCCCAAGTAAGGGGCATTACAGTCCTCCCTTCCCGGGATTGCTTTCCCCCAAGCAACTGCAAAGCTGGATGCTGAAGTATCATCTCTCTTTCCCATGTGGCATCCTCCAACGACAAGTCCTTCCATCATACCAAATACTCCCTGATAACTCTGCTATCACCTAATGCCAAGTCCACAAAAGATAAGGCATCATAACCGTACAACGCTCGGAAGGGAATCATACCAATCAATATCTGATGCGTAGTATTACAACAATACTCGCCCAAATACAGCCATCGCACGCAAGCCTTATGTTGTCCTGAAACGTAGTTACATAGGTAACCCTCAAGCCAACATTGAACACACTGTTGCTGCACTCTGATAGTGACATCTATGTACCGTAACCTGTGAAGCAACCTCATGGAATCCATGCAAACACCATGCACCCATAGTGGATCACGTTGAGAAGAGATCCTCACCCAACTACCTGCTGCCCCAAAAGGCATAACACTGCTCGCCAACAGACCAACAAAGTCCCCTGCACACTCTGCCAAAGGAATAGCATCATGCCTGGCAATGGGAGTATCCCTCACAAAAGAAGATGTCAACTGACTCCCAAATCTTTGTGGCTTGTGGCCTCCATGTCCAACAACACTCATACACTAAGGAGTCTTCGAGTGTCCAGTGAGTGCAGTCTCACCAACATCATACTGGAAATCACTGCCCAACCCAAAAAGTGGATTGTCATAAGTCCTATCGTCACCCATCTCAAACAATGGGTTATCAATACAAGACTTGTAACTAGGCATACTAGTTACACCACTCTCCATCACTCTGTGATGCATGATAGGCCACCTGCACCAAATCTCTAATTGCCCCATCCTAATGCAATCAATATCATGTCGGAAAAAGTGAAGCAACGCACTATGGTCTTGATGGAGTAGTGCATTCAAATCGATGTCGAGGACCCAAATGACCCTTGATAGGCTACAACTCCATCTACCTGAATCACTACCTCCTGATGGAGTAATACTACTGCCTTCATCAGAGACAATAACCAAGTCGCAATCTGACGAACTGCCAGGATCCCAAATGTTCTAGTGGACTGCACTAAGATAAATTATCTACACTAATCGGAAACAATGGTATCCTCCATCCCTGACAAACCCTGTCACTCTATGTCACAATTGCCACCATCGATGTATCTGATCACTGGACCTGTGGGTTATGGACCCAAACAATTGCCAGAAAAGATGAGTATCTCCTAACTCATTTGCAAATGTTGGTGTCACCACAATACTCCAAATGCCAAGGCTTGAAGAAGAGTGCTTCTGACACCAACTCATAAAGCCAGTTGCACTAATCAATGCAACTGTGGAGGGTTGATCCCTCTCATCACTGAATCCCATCTGATAAAACCCTGCCTCTCTATCTCGTGTGCCAATAATGCATCCATCCTGGAGAAGCAGTAAAGGGGTTTTGTCAGATATCGCTCCATCCCTTGCAAAAGGGAGCACCTCATACCACATATTCACCCCTCTTATGTGTCACACGAAGCATCAACTCATCCGGAAGTGGGCTGAATACAAAGGAATGTGAGAATCTCACAATGAAATCACTATGAAATGCAAATGCACCAAGGGATTCTGAGGGAAGTCTGGAATCAACACTACCCAAAACAAGAGCCTCAAAACTCAAAGCATAGGGTGTAAAAACTGCTTCAACACAAGCTAACTGCTCCCCATGACTAACTAAAACTGTCTCACCCTGCTCTACTCCTATAGCCATGTCATAGGTATCCTCCATGGTAGTAGATCCACTACTACTACTAGATACCTCCTCCCTCTCAGCATCAACGGAAGTGAATATATGTACCTCTTCCCTCACAAGTGCACCATACAAGTGCCTAGCAAGCATGAAAGCATAACCTCTATCAATAAGCAACTACATGGCATTAGATCTCGTTCTGTCAAGCACATGTCTAACCAAGTGTAAGCTGGATGTCAAGATTCCATACTTATGCCCATCTAGTGTCCCATCAAACTGAGTTATCCCAATGAGGTACTCAATCCATCTATCTACCTTATCATATCGGCCTAAGACTCGTGCCACCTCCTCCACTGCTGAATACTTATCCTCAAGGAATAAGCCAAGAGATGTAGCCTGGTGCAATTCATGCATGTTCTCTACCAAAGCTCAAACTACATGGCTGCAAGTGGCATCATTGTGTGGATTTTCTGCCTCTACAACATGAAGTTTGAGACCCTTAATGAGGAGTAACTCTTCCTCATTTAAATCTGATTCCAAATCAGCAACAAGTTCATTTACTAAAACTGATTTTACATCATGCACATGGCTGCCATCAACATCACAATGTGAGCATGCATCATTGCCTTCCTAAACCTCATCATGTAGCTCTTCTTTTTCCTCATTTCCTTGTCCCTCAATCTCATGCACAACACAAGATTCTTGCCCATCCAAAGAGGCTGCAATAAAAGACTGATTTTCTAATTTCTTTGCTAAAGCATGAGCCAAACTCAACTCCACGCTCAACTCCTCAATCTGATTTTCCGCCATAAGGGGAGTCACTTGAGAGTCTTCCAAAGATTTTCTAGTCTTCACTAGCTCCATAGTGAGTTGATAAACCTCTTCCTCTTTCCTCCTCAATGCATCTGAATATATGACACCCAAATCAAGTAGGAGATCTCTATCGGAAAGAAGGGCTAAATAATAATTTTTCATACACTCCATGTATGTCTTAAATGCTTGCAAATCAGAAAATAGATGAAGCCTCTTCAACACCACTATGTCTCCCCTCAAGTTGGACCTTCCATAGGTAGTTTCCCACCAACTTATGGGAATGATCAAAATGGGACAGGGCTGCAGCAATCTTATCTTCACCAACCTTAAGTTGGTTCTCCAAATCATGCTTAGGGACAAAGGTAAATTCATTAGTTGAAGTAGTGGGCTGCCAATGGAGAGCTTGACTCTCATCAAAAAGTTCTTCTGAAGTGTCTTCTTGCTGGTCCGGAACTAAGGCAGCATTAGTTCCCATCACAAACTCCTCATCATCACTCCAAAATGTGGTCTCAATGGATGATGATTCGCTATCATCATGCGGAGAGGTAAGACCACTCTTAGGACTATCAAAAGAGTCCCAAAGCATAACCTCCATGTTGCCTACTAGGATACTCATGCAACTCTGTCCTGTAGGCTCCCCTGTTGCTCCCTCTCTACCTTTCGTAGGATCAACTAGATGAAGATCAACTGAAATAGACCCAATCTCTATACTGCTGCTCCTTGCTTCCCCTATTGACGTTTCTTCACTATCTTTTGATTTTTCTTCATGTGTAGGTGATGTGACATTATTGGAATCAACTATCACACTAGAAGATGCTTTATGATCACCCAAAGAGTCCATGCCATTGCTATCCAAAGCACTGACATGAACTATGCTAGCCTCTAATGTAGAAGCCTCTTGTGAAACCTCTTGCAAGGATGATGTACACAAATCATTACCCAAGGCTGTCCTAATGCCTTCTTGATTCAAATCAGCATGTCTATTTAATTCATCATATAAATTTTTGCATACCTCATTGGAACTTGAAGACACCCAATCATTCTCATGAAGAGTTGTATCAACCATGTGTGAAGATTCTCTAAACAATTCATAAGCTATAGTCTAATATTCCTTCCTTGCATGCTCAATCTTGTGGCAAAGATTCGGGTGCATGTCCATGTAGTTCTTGAAAGGATAATTCTCCTTAACATGTTGAGGAAGAATGCTATACTCCTCAAATATGCTAATCACCTCCACTTCTTTGTTTTGTGGTGTTGGGATTTTCCTAGTAAAAAGTGAGGTTAATCCTTTAGAGAGTCCCAACCTTGAAAGTGAATAATTTAAACGCTGCAATTTTTGTATGTTCTTGTATTGTGTTTGCTCAATTTCTTTCCATGCCTGTTTATTGCCAAACAACTTTTCCATAATGACCTTTTTCGTTGTCCCAACTGAAAACCACTGAAAACCAAATCCAAACTAACTTGTGCACAACTAATTTCACACCAATTGAATGCAATCACTACCCAATAGACTGGCAAGAATATGGCTCTGATACCACTGAAGTATCCCTACTAAATCTAACCCGAAAAACTCATTTTTCAGAGTGTTGACATTTCGTCAAACAGTTGTGCAAACTCATGAATTCTGATTTTCTTATTGTTCTAATTTTCTGAGTTTTGTTTGATTGCTTTCGACATTTGGTTGAGTGTTTTCAATGCCAATAACATAAAGGAAATGCATAGAACTGATATATAAATGATTACACAACATAAATTGATAAACCCACTTCC